>JANRGW010014904.1:0-13964 GCA_024733675.1 Psilopsiagon aymara | reverse complement strand
AAAACAATGAAATAGAAATGTAATAGAAGAGTAGAAGAATCTTAGTAAATCATAAAATGGTTAGAAAAACCCAGAACAGGAAATGCAATACTTATTGCACAGACAAGAGTACCAAATATTTCTGTTGAAATTAGGAAGGTGTTCTGCTTTTTCTTTTTTGAACTGAGGTAGTGTGTTATTAGAAATCTTAATAAAGAATCTTTCTCATAAGAAATCACCATCTTTCCCCTTCCCTTTTAGTAGGTTTACAACATTTTTGCAACAAAAGAGAATGTCAGATCCAAGCACCTGATGCTCCAGAAGGGTTTCAGTCAATGGTGGTGAGAGGAAATGACTTCCAAAACGGTCCCTTGCAGCTTTCACTCCACAGTGATGAAAGAGTCCTGACAACAGCAGGCAGCTACCATTATGCTGTGTGTAAAAAGAGCAATCACCAAAGGTTCCCTAAATATTCACAGTGTCTCAGGCAACACTTGGAATATGAAGTCTCCTCACAGTGACGGAATTGTGGTGCAGCCTATAGAAACCCACTTTTCCTCTCCTTTCAAGGCTATAGCTTTGAAAAGTGAGACTTTCCATATGATTTAAATGAACTATATCAGGATCACTGATGACTCAGGAAGACAACAGTGCCATACACATACCTGGTTGATGTTTCCAAATAGTTCTCCTTTGTAAATAAAGCAGTGAATTTCTTTACATTTATCGATATATGTATACATATACACATGTATGCATGTATGTCTTCTGGGTGACTCCCCCCAGTTTCTATACTGGGCATGATGTTCTCTGGTATGGAATAACCCTTTGGATAGTTTGGGTCAGATGTCCTGTCTCTGCTTCTCCCCAGCTTCTTGCACTCCTCCTCACCAGCGGAGCATGAGAGACTGAAAGTCCTTAATTGGGGTAAGCATTACTGAGCAACAACTAAAACATTGGTGCATTATCAGCATTGTTCTTAGACTAAAGCTGAAAACACAGCACTGTACTTGGTACTAAGAAGGAGAAAAGTAACTGTTACAGCTGATCCCAGGGTAGTCACCCTTTAGAATTTTTTGCCACATATAGAAACCAGTATAAGAGCTTCTGATTAACAGCTGTCTTAAGGGAAGTGTTGTAAATCACAAGAAACAATTCAATTATTTATGTTTTTTTAGGCAAATGTAATTGACTCTTCTTAATCATCTCTCCTTGAGATCCATGTGGATAATGATGATCTGTATAACAATAAAAGAATGACAATATCTTGATCTAGTTCAGCAGCTTACTATTTATTTTAGTGTGCTTAAGAAAGTTAAGATTGTAACCTCTAAATGACAGCTAGTTATATAAAGGTTTTCTGAAGCAAGATAATACAGCACCTTCAAAATACTTTACAAGTGTCCTTTTCTTCCCTTAGATTTTACATTCAGTCTCTTACAACAGGATTACAGTTACATTTGCTGAAACATTTCATTCTTTTTCAATTTTAGGTTTACATGCGTTGTCAGCCCAATTTTAAAGCCCATAGTGTGTATCTCCTTTATATAAATAAAAAACCATAGCAATGGAAAATTTATTGCCTTATCCCTATTATTTCACTTACTTTCATTATAAAAAACATTTTTACATTTGCAATTGTATATTAAGACACCACGACATGGAAATTAAACCAAATCACTACAAATTGCTGCAACTGTTAATTTTAAATGGAATTAAATGATTCTCTATTTATAAAGCGCCCCTTCTCTACTATGGTGTGTGGATTATATGATAACCTATTTTAATTCTGAACTTTAAAGTTGTGCCAAAGTGATTGATACAAAGCCAAAGAGATAACAGTTGTTGCTAGCAATGAGAAAAAAACACTTCCAACAAAAGGTGTTTGCTGTCTGGATAAAATTTTTATGATCAACTGTCTTTCCGGAGAAAAAAAAAGAAAGTTCACAAGTGTCTTAGAATTTGTTGTTATTTGCAATCTTTTTTCATACAAAAAAAGTTATTCATAATAGTGTGCGCACATATTTTATTGTCCCAAGTATTGTTGATCTTTAATAAAAGAAAAAAAAGGCCCTTTAATATAATGAATGCATAAGAGCTCATGTTGCTGGTGATTATATGGCTCACATGCAAAAAAGAATTAAATGCATAACCCAATAAAAGTAATTTTTTCCATTCCTAGTAAAAAGCTGCAACAAACCCAAGGGGTCACTGCCCAACAAACAAAAGCTCCTGAGAGGCCTGTGCCTGGGGAGGCTGTAGGGTCATGCTCTCACCTGGCTGGGAGCAGCCAGAAGGCAGCAGCCCATGGTAAGAAAGCATGTAAAAATAAAACTAAGGAGATCCCAGTGCTGAGTAGCAGAGCCCCCCCACCATGAACATCATATTTGGCTTAGGAAAAGACCTCAAAATGCTGTTCACCTGCCATAGCCCTCCTTAAGGAAGATTCCATTCCTATCTAAAGATGACAAAAGATGTTGGAAGGGTGAGATCTAAGAACAGATTTTTGATACAATGATTTTTACTACATTTTTATTGAGGCATTTCTGATTTGGACTATTAGATTATAAATGCATAAATGAAAATGACATTATAATCTTATCTCGATATATATGATGTGCTTTCTTTTGCTCAAGATTTTTAGAGTTACAATGGTTTAAGAGGGTAGGCTTGAGAAAATTGTAGCCATGTTTAACACACAAAATGTAAATTCATATTAATAACATGTTAATATTAATAAAATAAAGCAAGAATGCCTGAAAAAGGAAGTTCTGAAGTAACACACACAGAGGAAAAAAAATCAGTTTTCTTATTGGTATGAAAATAAAAGTAATATCAAAATAATAATGGACTGTGAGCCAAACAGCACATATATAATTAGTTTTATGTACCATATACTACAAAATGTAAAACTTTAAGGGTTCAGTGTGAACTGACAAAGCAATTTTATTTTAAAAGAAATCACTACTTTTGCAAGCCAAGTGGATAAAGATATGCTTTTGTTCCCCTCTTTTAGGTCTTTTGGGAGCCTTGTCAATATAAAAAGGTTTTTTTGATCAAAACACATTATACTACCATGCTTACAGTGTATTTCCATTCTAAAATACAATTGTCTGCAACTATTTTGTGTGGATATCATTTCTGTATTACCCTTGATGCTAGCCAAGGTGACATTTGCTCAGTTTCAGTTGAAAGATAATTCTTAAAGCTAATAGCTTTGCAAGGTCACACTGGAATTCAAGAGTTAATGTATGTGTATTCATGTCTAATATAAAAAGTGAAAATGAGACCAGAATTTATTGTTGAAATTAAAACTTAATGAACAGCTCCACTGACAATGTACAAGACATAACAGAATTTAGCTGTTCCAGATTTCCATCAGATTTGAATGTTATATAATATTTTTTTTCCCACAAAAGAAATAAGCAGCTGTGACTGCAAATAAATATATGAAGACTACCCTTTCAGTGACAAACCCTACAAGTAATTGCTTTGTTAAACAACACTTTGCATATTAACATTGTCTAGCTGTTTCTACTTATCATTTCCAGACATTAAAATTAATTCCCTTTAAAGATACTCAAGAAAAAAAAAAAAAAAAAAGAAAAAGAAGAAACGCAGTCTTAAATGGAGTATATGCCTTAAAGGAATTCATTGACTAAAATGACTGGCTCCTTGAATAATATAAACCTATAACTCTAGTACTTGGGTGACAGATTAATTGACATGATTTTGTTTTTACCTATTTTAATTAGATGGATTGTTCTGTAACTTAATAAAAAATTGCTCAAAAACAACAAAAGAAGAAAATGTATCAAATTTATTTGCGTAATATTATCAGTGGGATAATAAAGGATACTGCAAAAATCTGACTGACAGAAGAAAATGGGTTCATCACAATTGCGTAAATTATTCCATCAAAGAAATGATCCTTACTTGTTTGACAGTCTGAGAAGAAAGTGAATAAATTAAGACGAGAAACATTTTTTAGCCCCTGATCGCAATTTGATGGTCATTTATACATAAATACATAAATGTGTTGCAAGCAATTTATTTTGAAAAGTATGGACTTGAACTCTTGCCATTTTCTGGAAGTGAGGGTTTTACAGTAATTTCATTTATATCAACAAAGATACAATGACAACTTGTAAGACGGATTTAAATTTTAACAATTTCCCAAGATTCAAAGATCTGAATCTAAAGTCAATTTTTTATATATTGTAAGAACCACAAATCAGCTGTGACTGTTGAATTCACATCAGAAATTAATTTGTGACCATAAGCAACTGAGAAAAAGGAATCAAACATCGAAAGTTTAAAAAACTTACAGTGACCAGATAAATATGCAAAATGCCAATTACTCTTTGTTTCAATGGCAGCTGTTTAAAGTAATTCAATAAGATGCAAGTTAGTGAACCAAGAAAAAAAATTCTCTGACTTTAATAGGCACTGGATCCAGGTTCTCACAGCATATTTCACATATTTTTGTTGAATATGCATAGTAAATAGAATCATAAAATAGTTAGGGTTGGAAAGGACCTGAAGATCATCTAGTTCCAGCCCCCCTACCATGGGCAGGGACACCCCACACTAAACCATATCACCCAAAGCTATGTCCAACCTGGCCTTGAATACCGCCAGGTATGGAGCATTCACAACTTCCCTGGGAAACCCACTCCAGTGCCTCACCACCCTTAAAGTAAATGAAGAACAGAAGGAGAGATTACAATAAAAATCCTTTACTGATTTAGTTCCAGTGCTTTTCATGGTGTTAACTTTCCTTTTTCAACAGAGTTTAAATATTTATTATAATGTTTTCTGTATGATGTTTGATTAAATAGTAATTGATTAATTATGCATACAATTAATTTTTATTATACCTGTCAGTAATTATTTTAGAGTAATATCCATAATTGTATTGTATCATGACAGATAATGGATGATTACTTTTAGTAAATGGCATAAAATATCAAAATTCTTTTGAATTTTGTTCTCCAAAAATAGGCCTAAGATCTATAAGGGAAATATCCTACTTTGAAACTTGAAATATTATACATGATGCTGTGGTGGTTTAAGCCCAGCCAGTAACTCTAACCACTGCTTGCTCACTTTTCCCTTTCTCCTCACCCCACCCCCAGTTAAGTGAGAGTATTTTAACTGTCATAAAAAAGAAAGGTTTTCTAAGTGCTTGTATTTAGCACTTATGTGCTGAAGTTTAAAGTTACAAAGCAACCTGTACATTTCAGTGTATTTAATATTAATTTTGTTAGCTATCCAACTTTGGACATGCCTAGTACTTTTAAGTAGGTCAGTCACTTCTTTATTCCAGAGCTGCAACTGAGGGCCAACAAGCATGCTTATGAAACCATTTGCTACTCTCTTAAATATTTCTTGTTAAAGCTGGAATGCCAGAGCATTTTACCATTTGTTAATTACCACCTTAAAATGCACAAACAATAAAGCTGATATCAGTACTCGACAACAGCAACATATTGGCATTACACTTGCATAGTCTCCTTAGAAGAAAAAGATTCAAGTATGGCTCTAGGACACCAAAATCTGCATAATACATGTTACAACACACACACGCAATAATTGGATACATTGCTATAAACAGTAGGTAAAACACCTTCTATATTCCTTTTAACCTTGATTGATTGTTCAGCTCATGCCCACGTGTATCTCTTTTGAGAACTATATTACACCTACATAGAATTAAATACTCCTGGCTCACAATGAATTGCTAATATATTGCAATATCTTTAGAACACAGACCTGATTTTTAATGAGCATATATTATTTTTGAAGTACTACTTTTTGAAATCGGAACTTAGATGATTAGAAAATCTGATAAGCAATCAGGAAGAAACTGATCACAAAAGAGAGAGTTAAACCAGCGATTTTTCTTTTGTGTTTCGTAGTACATATTTGTTTCTAAAAATTTTCACACTAAAATAATTTAGAATTTGTTATTTAACTAGTACAGGTTTGATAATGGAAACATATAAGAGAAATTTCAAATATATAATTAAATATAGATATATTAGAATCATAGAATAGTTAGGGTTGGAAAGGACATTAAGGTCATCTAGCTCCAACCTCCCTGCCATGGGCAGGGACACCTCACACTAAACCATTTCACCCAAGGCTCTGTCCAACCTGGCCTGGAACACCACCAGGGATGGAGCATTCACAGCTTTCCTGGGAAACCCATTCCAGTTCCTCACCACACTCAAAGTAAAGAATTTCTTCCTCATATCTAAACTTCCTCTGTTTAAGTTTGAACCTGTTACCCCTTGTCCTATCACTACAGTCCCTGAAGAGTCCCTCCCCAGCATCCTTATAGCCTCCCTTCAAATACTGGAACACTGCTATGTAGTCTCCATGCAGCCTTCTCTTCTCCAGGCTGAACAGTCCCAACATTCTCAGCCTATCTTCATATGGGAGGTGCTCCAGTCCCCTGATCATCCTTGTGCCCCTCCTCTGTACTTATTCTAACAGTTTCATATTCTTTTTATGTTGAGGACACCAGAACTGCACACAATACTCCAAGTGACGTCTCACAAGAGCAGAGTAGAAGTCATTAATAACCTCAGCCTTCCCCCAGTTCAGCCAGTTCTCCCAATAGATTCTGGAGAGGGCCCACATTGTCCCTAGTCTGTCTTCTATTTGCAATGGAATTATAGAATCCCTTCCTGTTATCTTTCACATCCCTAGCCAAGTTGAATTCTAACTGGGACTTAGCTTTCCTAACCTCATCCCCAGCTTCCCGGACAACATCCCTGTTCTCTTCCCAGGCCTCCTGTTCTTGTTTCCTTGCTTCCACCTTTTTAAGCTTCTTTTTCCTTCAAAATTTTCCTCCACAGGTACTTATTCATCCAAGGATGTCTCCTGGCCTTCCTGCAACACTTCCTTCTAGTTGGGATGCAACACTCTTGAGCTTGTAGTAGGTGGTCCTTGAATATGCACCAACAGTCTTGGGCCCCCCTGCCCTCTAGGGCTATATCCCATGGAATCTTACTAAGCAGGCTCCTGAAGAGGCCAAAGTCTGCTCTCTTGAAGACCACATGGCAGTGAGCTTGATGAACGCTCTTCTCACTGTCCTGAAGACTTCGAATTTGACCACCTCATGATCACTACAACCAAGGCTTCCCTGGATTATCACATTTCCAACCACCTCTTCCCTGTTGGTGAACATGAGGTCAAGCATGGCACCTCTCCTTGTCGGCTCCTCTATTACTTGAAGAAGGAAGCTGCCTTCCACACAATCGAGGAATCTCCTGGATTGTTTCTGCCAGGCCATACCATCCCTCCAACAGATATCAGGGTGGTTGAAGTATGGATGTATCTGTGCCTTTCAAAGTACAGTCCCCTTTACGGCCCGCCACTTTTCCCTGGCAGCACAAGTAGAGATCTTCTTTACCAGTGCATCAGCCAGTTGTTTCTGGCGCAAGTATGTTTCGACATTAGCCCCCTGCAGGACAGCAAAACGGTTCTGAGTGAGGACAGCAGATTTAGGAGGAAGCCTCTTGTTTTTAATTGTCCTCTTCTTCTTTTGTTGTTGTTTGCTTTTGTTACTGTTTCCAGGATTCCGAGGTTAGCGGCCTCCTTCTTCCCTCCTTGAGCTCTAGTGGACTCTTGAGGCCCCTGCCCAGTTTGGGCCTGGAGCAAGCAGCGCTGCTTCCTCTCAGCTTCCCTGACACCTTTCAGCCCATTGACACCGTCCCGCAGCTCAGCCCCTGCTGCAGGAGGACCTCCACCAGGGAGCATCGGAGGCAGACCTCCCCATTGCGCACCCTCCCCTCAGGAGAGCAGTGCAGGGGCTCTCTATGCCCTGAGCTCTGCACCGCTGCCTCCCCTCTCATCGGCTCTGTCTGGGTGCCTATGCTGCCGCTGCCGGGCAGCCAGAGTAGAGCTCCCAGACTGGGCCCTGGTCATAAGGCGGGAGCTCACCATCCCGCTCGCCTGCTCACACAAACTGCACTCCCCGGGGCAGTTTTTACTTCGTCAGGGCTGGTGCCACCTCTCCTGGCACCGCCCCCCATGAGTCAGCTCCTCGCGTCCACTGAGCTGCCAGTCCCTGGGCCAGTCCTGTCAAGGACTTCAGGCTCTTTCGGTGGCTCTCACTGCTCTGAGTTGAGGCCCCTGAACGCTGCGCTTCCCCAGACTCCAGTGTTCAAGGCGTCCTCTCTCGAGCTACTCATCTCATTAATTTCTATTACTATATGATTATGAATAAATTGTATTGTAAAAAAATGTTTCTATTAAAATTTTCAGCTTGTAATTCCATGTCCACTCACATAGAAAATAGTATCGCCTATATTGTTGTTTGCAGATTCTGTTTCAGGACTTGCATGTGATGTATGTATGTGGGTGTCTTACAGGAAGGAGCACTAATATACAGACCTGAACTGTTTCTCTGACAACTTGTATCACCTTCCTTCCAGGATGTATTACATATTCCTGGTATAGTGTTTTGGGTTTGTTTTTCAGTGGATTAGAGTAAGTGAATAATCTGTTCACCACCTATTTCAGATACTGATTCTCCTTCATTAGAACAAACTGGCATAGAATTTTTATGCATGAGCTTCACACGCAGCAGACCTGTAGAAGCCTTTTGGGATCCAGCATGGATATTCATATTAGCGGTAACAAGATGGCTCTTGCTAAGAAACATCACACAGGCATATTTAACATTAGAGACATCCTGGATGTCCAAAACATCCACACTGTTCTGGAGAGTTATCATAAGGACTGAAGAGGGAGCAAAGGAGCTGTAGGTGATGCATGCTCTGGAATGGCAGCTGAAGGCCGGATATTCAAAGTTGTCTCTCATCATTAGCCCATTAAATACCATAAATTGGTATTTGTACTAATGCTCAACAGCAACCTTGCTCCACAAGCAGTAAACAAGCTACAGGAAGATATTCAGAAAGGAAGTATTAGAAAAACAAGACTTGGCTTACTATCCTTACACAATTATTAAGTATCATTTCTTTTGCTGTTGAACTGTCATTCACATCACTGTTCCAGCTGTCTGTATTAGGTGTTTTGTATACAAACCATTGCGTAAGTGGGAGTTTAACCTTCAGAGTAAAAATTAGATGTCTTTCAGGCAAATACAATAAATTTCTTTCATTTGTATATATACACATATATATATGTATATGTGTATATATGTCAGGCCTACACAAAAGTGCCAGAATCTTTTGCTGTGACCAGTTCTTCATGATGATCGCATTTATGTTTTTCCTAATTATTAATGTACAAGTTATATCTTGCTTTGGTGAAAAGGAGATTTTAAGAATGTAAGTCTGTATTTTGCTAGTAGTCTGCTGTGTGCTTTTCATTCCTCGTAATGAGGAAGCAACCCCCAGGACTACAATTTTTAAAACTTATTGCCTTTACTTTGCTGAGAAAAGAAAATTAAGTTAATGAAAGAGCATACAGCAAAATAACCTCTCTGCTTGCTTTTTTTTTGTTTTGTTTTCCCCCATTCTAAGGAAAATTAAAAGATAACTTAAAGATTCCTCTCCCCCTTGAAAAAAGTGGTGCGCAGTGTTGCATTTCAGATATTCTGAGAAAGGAAGATGTACTGAGTCTGGTTGGGATAATTAACTTTCTTCATAGCAACCCATATGGTGCTATGTTTTGTATTTGTTACCAAACCAGTGTTTCAGCTATTGCTGAACAGTGCTTGTATGGCACCAAGTTTTATTCTTTTTCTCACTCTGCCTTCCCTAGCAAGTATGCTGGGGATGTACAAGAATTCGGGAGAAGACATAGACAAAACATCTGACCTGACAGACCAAAGAAATGTTTAATGTCAGACAAAGTCATGCTCAGCATGATTTTGGGTAGGTACCCATTTCTCAGAGACTGGCTGGGCATCAGTCTGCTTGTGGGAGGTGGTGAGTGATTGCCTTTGCTTAATTTGTTTTTTTGTGGAGCTTTTGGTTGATTTTCTCTGATCCATCTCTTTCTTTTTCCTCTTTCTTTCACTTTTTAAACTGTCTTTATTTCTTAAGGAGGGAAAGCCGGGAGGAAGTAGACAGGACACCTGACTCAAACTACCCAAAGAAGTATTCCATACCACAGCACGTCATGCCCAGGATGTAAAAACTAGAGTCAGTTACCTGGAAGGATTAGATCACCGCTCAGTCAGGCTGGGTCTGGGTTAGCGGGTGATGAGCAGTCATTTTCTCTTCCCTTGTTTTTTCCTTATCATTGTTGTTATTGGTGGTAGCAGTAGCGGTTTTGTGTTGTACCTTAGTTGCTGGATTGCTCTTATCTCAGTCCCTGGGAGTTACATTCTTTTGATTCTCCTTCCTGTCCATCAGGGAGCAGGGGAAGGAAAGGGGGGAATGAGAGAGCAGCTGCGTGCTTCTGAGTTACAGATGTGCTTAAACCAGGACAAAGTCACAACTTTTATCGCTTTTGCTCTTAATCTTGCCCCACCCTGCCACAGGCCAGGGGCAGTGAGAGAGCAGTTGTGTGGTCCTTAGTTGCTGGCTGGGATTAACCCACCATAGAGCATGAGTATTACAAATTAAAATCTTTACAGAAATACATAAACTAGTGCTTGTAAGTTCCTCAAAAATGAAAGAAATACCATCTTTTTAAACACATGCAATTGGCCAATATTTGAATATCAGAAAAAATGAAATTTTTCTTTCAGTTGGAATAGCTAATTACTTAAAACTATAGATGGGATTCTAGATAAGTGTGAAAAATTTGGAAATGTCCAGTACTGTTGATATTTATTAAAAATAAAATTAAAAATCCAAAGTGACAGTAAATTCATTTCCATCTTCGTATTATCAATAAGAATGTATATTTCCCAAAAGTGATATATAAACAGCACATGTGACATGAAGAAAACTAGGAAACTCTGAAAATCTCAAGGAAGAATGAGGATATTGTTTTCAAACAGAAAGACAACTTCACAGACTAAATGGAGAAAGTTGGACCTGAACAGATACAACCTATGTTCGAAGCTATAAAAATGTAGCATAGTGATAATAAAATTAAAAACTTTAGTTAGATCATGCAAGTCCATGAGACATAAAATTTTTTATATTAATGCATCAGATATCCCGTGAGATGATTTTTGTAGCTTTTCTCTCTTCTAAACACATCATCAAGTGAAGTTGAATCTCAAAGATTTCATTTTACTTAGTCTCAATAGATGGATTAAAGAGAAAGAAACGAAAAAATGCATAAGGGATGTGCTATCTACTTTGTATTCATTTCTATCTACTAGAGTTATTAATTTTAGCACAAAAGCCTTTGTACTAAAAATTTTATTTTTATTTAAGTAGTCCATCCTCAATACTTTTTAAAAGTCTTGCATTCCTGGGAACTATATTAATTATTAACCTTTGATCGGGTTCATTTTTATGTTTTTTTTTGTCTTTGTAAGAGAAAATGTTATCTGGCTCCACCGTAGCTGGAACCACACTGACACTGTGTATTACAAATTAGAGCTTAATATTGTCGGCCTCTGAAAACTGATGAGGGAGTTGTGGGATCAATGCTTTAAAATGTTCCTAGTTTCAGGGGATCCATAAAGGAAAAAAACAGGAAGGGAGGTGACATACAATATAACTATATTCTGTGTTAGCTTTTAGATTAAATTGGGCTTTTCAGATAAGAGTTAAATCTCCAGCAGAACTTGGAGCAAATCCTTGTCGTGCCTCAGGGTGATGTCCACCCACTTCATTTACCTTAGTGTGATCCTGTGGCTTGTTTTCTATCCCACTTTATTTCTCTGGTACTTTCTACACTGTTATTTATAAACTCTCTCTTGAAGCACTGTAGAGTTAATTACTTCCATATATTTTCCCATTTCTTGTCTTATTTTATGGATTATTCCCCTACTGATCCTTCAGAAAATCCTACTGTTACCATGTATTCATCAAAGGGCCAATGATAGCCCAAAACCAGAGAAAAAAAGAATAAGCTAATGGCCGTTGATGTCTTTTGCTTTCCAAGGTGCATATTAATCACTTGATATGGAAAAAGGCCTGCAGTTACCCATATCATAGGTCTCTCAAAGACCTACTGTCTTAGATTGAGTTTCTATAAGCATGAAAAAATTTTCAATCTCAGGAAAGTCCCAGTGGGTGATAGATGAGGCTTCTCAGAGTGCTGGGTTTGAGTAAATGCATGAGTGTCATGTAAAGAACCTTCGTCCACAGCCACAACTTCAGACAAATAACTTACCCAATAAAGCCTAAGCCTTAATTTTACCCCATTATTCATCTATAAATAGCAAGAAAAATTTTAAAAATTAATACTACTTAAAAGTTCAAATATGGAAAAGGATCAATGCTCCAAAGATTTGAACACTGACCTGAGATGAAGGAAGCTTAGATGTTGTATTGTCTAATATTGAAACTTCAAAAATTTTAAGTTTTAAACTTGACTTCTCTTTTTAGGATTAAATTTAATTTGATTATACGTTGCACTGTGTGACTGTATTGATTGCTACCTCTTCTGAGGAATCTATCCTACTTTTAAAAACCTTAATGTATTATTGAAGTTGACAGTAACATAAAGTGGTCATTTATAACTTTCTTCATCTGCAAGAGTAGTGGAGATTCTTCCGTCTGCCAGTACAGGTGTAAACACTATTGTTTTCCTTCTCCTGTCTTTACCCATAGGACTAAAGTAATGTATTGGACATTTTTTGTTCATATAATAATTGTTGTGACTGTGCTTATTGGATTCTACATTAGTTATTTCTGCTTTATTTCAACCAATTAAAACCAAACCAAACCAAAATTCTGCAATTAATATTTCTACCATGTAAATAAAGAAATAAGCTTTTCTTTTTTTTTTTTTTTAACATATCTTCCAGTGAAAGAATTTCTTAGGTGTCCTTTTTTTCCCCTTCCTATTCTGTTTCTTTTCACCCCTTCCTTTACCAGCCCTGCCCTTTTCTTCTATTCCCCTTCTTTTCATTCTCTTTCCTATTCTTCCTCCCTTTATGTTCCTCCTTTTCCTTCCCCTTTTCATTTTTTAGTATAAATCTAAATACAATAATATTTAAGTTAAAAATTTTCAATTACAAACAGGCACATACATTCAGAGAAAGAAAGTGAGACAAGAGGGAAGGAAACGAATGGAGAAAGGAAGGAATGAATAAATGAAGGAAGGAAGGAAGGAAGGACGGACGGAAGGTGTGGCAGAATGTAATAGTAGATAGAATGACATGATCACAATTTGTTATTGCAAGAATTATTTCCTCTTTCCCTTAGTATGACTTGGTCTGCGCTTGATTCTCTGTCTGTATTCAAAAAAGCCGTTAGGCATTCAATTACATTTAATTATGTATTTAAGTCTAATTTATTTCAGTAGGGTTTTAAAGGACATCCTGCTTATTTTTAAGTTATCTTTATCTACAACAAATTTAATACCCCAAAAAACATGCCTGATGGGATTCTATAGTTGACGGTTATGTTCAACAATTCTTCAGATCATCAGAAGCAGATGTTGGAATATCATATAGTTTCCAAGCTGAATTCATGCTTTGGTTGTTCACAAAATTGTGTGAGGAATGGACAAAGGATTGAGATTGCAGATAAATCTGCTCCGTGTCAGGCTGTGGTACTGTGGTAATCTTCATCTTTTCTATATTTTTAAATATACTTTAGTCTATGCATCTAACAACTGAGCAACTTCCTACCAGCATTTTCTATTTGGCGAACAAAATACTTTGAAGCTAGCAGAAGCAGTTTAAGTTCTTCTTGAAGTTTTTCTTTAAAATCTGATAGGTTTGTTTCATTGTGAGATAAAACCTACCAGGAGAATGGTTTTATCTGAGGTGTCTGAAAAGTATCAGCTATAACCCTGCCTAGACATGGCCTTCAATGTGAAGTGTCAAGCCAGGCCGAAGAAGGGAAAGGAAGAGAAGGGAAGGGAAGGGAAGGGAAGGGAAGGGAAGGGAAGGGAAGGGAAGGGAAGGGAAGGGAAGGGAAGGG
>JANRGW010014903.1:31187-41640 GCA_024733675.1 Psilopsiagon aymara | reverse complement strand
TCACCTGACTGCCATGATTTTTCAAATATGATGGACAGTGGCTTAGCAGCTTCATTTGCAGCTCCTTCAGGACCCACGGATGGATTTCACTAGGTCCCATGGACTTGTATATGCTCAGGTTCCAAGTTGAGTGTGTGAATTTTAGGTGATTGATATCTGAGTCTTTCCAGCCTTCAGCCCAGCTAGGAATTAAACATCAAAGGCTGCAAGAGCACTGGAACTGACTTGCTTCTGCTCTGGAAACTAGTCTTAGGACTTGTTTCTCAGCCCATGCCCATTGATTTGACAAAATCTGTGGGCAGACTGCTGGAAGTCTGTAAGTGTCCATAAGGCTTTTTACCTTTGGCATGTTCCTCAGTCTTTTGCAGGTGGTGTACCCTTGTCTCTGATTATTTTCCAATTTTCTTTTTTAGCACTATTTTCATGGCATGATGTGACTTTACTTTGTCAGTATTATTTTGTCAGTACCAAGTGTCTGTACCAGTGCATTTCAGATAAAGATATCACAGCCCATAATCATGCCTCAAAGAATTCACAGAATATGTCAAGGATAGGTTTGAGCAAGCTTTTAAATACCATACTCACTGAGAGCTTGATCTTCCAAAGTACGCCTTAGCATATTTGTACTTCAGAGCATATTTGTGTTTCTGCATGCAGGCATATTCGAAACAAGGTGAGATGAAAAAGCAGTGAAAAGCTAATGTGAATGATAAGATTAAGTGAAAATATGTAACACGTGGTAGCTTTTTCTTCAGATTGTCCCTGACTGGTAAATCTAGACAACTAAAACATCTCAGAAATTTGGAAACACAGCTTCCATTTCTGTGCTCCCAATCTTTTCCAAAGCAGTCCAGTTTAATAATATTACGTGAGTAAAGTGTTTTTGAATTAGAAACTATTATCAAAGCTGCCATGTGTAGAGGAACTTTAAATTATAAGGGACCTTATACCATGTTAGATACCTTTCTTAGCCATTATTGGCAGCCATATCATTTGGTCACTTTCATATATGTGTTTGGAGGCAGTCCATATAGAGTCAGCATGTCTTCCTGGAAAAAACACTGGGCAGTCTTCTTGTGCTTGATTTTAATTTTTTTTTATTCATGTTTTTTTTTTTAATACTGCTCTTTTTCATCTCCTGTCATATAAGAAAAATCTTACTCCAGCGTAGTACTATCACACAATTAAAATCCTCCACTGATGTAGTTAAATCCCTAACTTTGTTTAGTACCTGCAGATGCTTTGTTTGCCTCTTTATCTGGAAGCTTCATCTGTGCACTGCTGTAGCCCTTGAAACAATTCTCAGTTGGATCATAACTTTTTGTGTTAGAAGAAGTTACTGCAACTGGTAGCATCTGAACTGTTCTTTTAGAGGAAAAAAGGGTAAAAGCAATTTGTAAGTCAGACACCAGATTATTTGGAAAGTTTTTTATGTGGGTTTATTTTTTTGCTAGTTCATATTTTGTTTTGGTTTTTTGTTTTTGTTTTGTTTTTTTGTTTTTTTTTTTGGTGAATTTCTAGCATCAGGAAAGTGTCCTGGGTTCAGCAGTAGCAGTCATTTTTCTCCTTCTTGGTAGCTGGTGCAGCACTGTGTTTTCGACTTTCAGACTGGGAACAGCACTGATAACACCGATGTTTTCAGTTACTGCTTAGGATGTTTAGTCTGACCAAGGTCTTTCTGAGCCTCATGTTCTGCCAGGGAGGAGGGGAAGCTGGGAAGGAGCAGAGACAGGACACCTGACCCAAACTGACCAAAGAGGTATTCCATACCACAGCACGTCATGCCCAGGATGGAAAAATGAGGGGCAGGGACCCGGAAGGTTTGGGTTCACTGCCGGGTCGGGCTTGGTATTAGGTGGTGAGCAGTTGTATTCTCTTTCCTTGTCATTATTGTTATTGGTGGTAGCATTAGTGGTTTGTGTTATACCTTAGCTACTGGAGTGTTCTTATCTCAGCCCACGGGAGTTACATTCTTTCGATTCTCCTCCCCATCCTCCGGGATGGAGGAGGTGGGAGTGAGTGAGGAAACTGTGTGAGTTATGACTTAAACCATGACAGAAAGTTAAGTTAAAAATTTGAGAGGGCCATCAGTTCACCCCAAATCTGGTACCAGTCCCTCGCTGAATCCATAATGATTCTGAAAATTTACAGGCATTCTTCCTGAACTTATTCAGATCTCAGTGGTACTGCTGAAAAAAAAAAGGCCACGTTTCTGACAGATAAACTCTTCATCTCTGTCATCTCATGACACCCATTTCATTGAGGTAAAGAGGTATTAGTGGGGAATAAATTCCATTAGGGAAAGCAAGATCAGACCTTACTCCCTTTAAGTGAGTTCTGTCCAATGCAAGGATTCATAGTGTCTGCTTTGTAATTTTTTTCTTTATTCTCTTATTTTATAGAATTTCTGTAATGTCTCAGGAAAATGTCATTATGTCAGTTACTAGCTGCTGCATTTTTGCTTGCATAGACCTTGTCTTTTTGTGTGTCAATGTGGAAAGAAATAGAGAGGGCAGAGAAGGGGCAGAACCTTGATGACACCTCTCTGCCTGCATGCTTCACGCTGTAGTTACAGCAGCAGGTCAGACATGGGGTAGAATTGAGGTAGACTTTTTTATCCCCTGAGGAGGAAGAAGATAATGTCGGCTTATAGTCTTCTTCCTTGTGCTCAATGGGTAGCAATACAATGGTTTTGACTTTGGCTGCATGGTTATGAGTTACCAGCTGGGCTTAAACCACGACAACCAGGTTGTACACAGGCTATTTAGAACTTACTAACTATTGTCTGGTGGTTTTGTAGGTTTTGTAAATAAATGCTGTGTTTCACTGTAGGTTTTTTGTGTAACTCTTAGTGCACTAAAGTGCCTTCAAATCCCTGTTAAGGTATGCAGTTATCCAACAAACAGAGCAGAAGAATGTAGGTTCTCCCTATGGCACATCCAGAGCTTACAGAGCAGTTACATATTAAAGGACTTTTGATTTCTGTTTTCCATAAGCATTTGCACAGTGGAGAAAGGTATCCTAGAGCTTGCATGCTGCTTTAAAGATAGCATTTTGGATAATTTAAATGGTGTAATAAGTTCTCAAAAATCCTCCACATGAAATGTCATTGTAATCCTTTTTTCTCCTGATTTCACTTGTAGTTTGGATAGAACAATACTGTTTTCTTGTCCATCAAGAAAGGGAGCTGGAAATCTCAGCTGTTTATATTGAGTAGATGTCCCCATAACATGTTTCATTGATTTCCCACCCTCCCCCCATGATTGGATACCATTGTCAAATGAATCTGTCATAGAGTATGTGATACATCATATTTCCTTTGGAAAACAACTCAGGACACTCATACAGCAGGATAATAAACATTTTGATGTGAAAAATAGATGCCAAGTTTTCCTCCTCTGTTACAGATCACCAGAAGTCTCTAGTCAGTCAATTTGCTTCGGCCTGATGAAGGGCTATAGGAAAATGTCATGACTGCAATCATGTTTCTATAGCCTTTCCTAGCCATAGCTATAGAAAAAAGCTGTTATAATCCTTTTTTCACTGATGTTCCTTGAGAGAGGAAAGTGGCTGTAAGTCTGGCTGTGTAGCTTTGGGGGTGGTGTTTCAGAAACAAGTCAAGATAGATTTGGGGTCGTGGGACATGTTTTCCTCAATATGGATGACAGTATCCAAAACTTAAACAAGATTTCAGGAAATAGCTGTCTGCTTATTTTCAGACTCTTTTAGAAGGTGGTGGACTGCGTTTAACAGGATGAAACTGAGGAAGAGAGATTATATTAAATGTAAGAAATAAACCTCTGTACTATTTTGGAGTAGTTTTCCAAGGGGCGGGTGGATGCTTCATATCTTTGAAGTTTGTGCTTAAAATGAGAAAAGGCTAAAAAGTGCAGTACAGTAAATGAGTAATGCATCCCATCCCAGGTGAGAGAAGGAAAAGTTTGGCACTTTGCAAGCCTGATTTTGCAGACTTTATAAAATGAATTAACATTTTTTGGGGGGAATAATAATGCTTTATCTGAAAAGAAATTCTGCATCCAGTCACAGAATGCATTTTCAAGTTTTCTTTTTCACACTTGTAATTAGTCTAATCAGCCATTCCATGAAAGCTAAATGCCATTAAACTTTCTTATGTCACTTGGGAGATTATCTAACAAATGAGATTATATCTGAGAAAACCTGATCTTTATTTTTCAGAAGATAGGGGGGAAAAAAGTTAATCAGACGTTCCTCCTCTTCATACTCCCAGCTGAATGAACAAGCGTTGGTAGTTGCTGCCAGCAAGATGTTGGCTAACATGAATAAAGTCTGGTCAGTTATGGCAAATCTCTGCCTATTTGAAAATCCTGGGCCTTGACTTTGCTCTTGTCTTTTTGTGGTTGTGTTTCTGCATTTATATAAACACTTGATTATTTAAGTGTAGCTTTCTGATTACCCACCCACATCTTACAGCTTTGAGTATGACTGGAGTTTTGGAATTGATACATTGCTTAAAAAAATTCAAATCACTGTTTAAAATACCAGGGGTATATCCTCTTAAATGGTGTAAACTTAGCTTTTTGCATTAGGCATGGCAGGTTAGACTTGATTCATGGGAATCCTTTTTATTCTGTCTGGACCTTGAAGATACTTCGCTACTCCACATCACTTAATAGAATCTTCCTTATTTATGCCTTGTGATGTCTGCTGGCTTCCTGTTTATTTGCTGTCCTTTACCTCAAGGGCAGGTGTATTTCCAAGTATATTCAATTTGTAAAGGTCATTCACAGATCTACATGCAAATGTAAATTGTTATTTGTGCTTCATAATCTTTGTTAGACTTCCTAATTACATGAGGCAATCAAAATGAGTGGAAGCAGAGGCTTTAATCAATACTTATCTCAGCAATAAAAATGTATTGCATCAAATCTATTAAAAATAAACAGTAAAGGTTAACTGTCTGAATTTGGCATCAATAAAATGAACTTAATCTAAACCAAGAATGCAATCAGCAACTGTATAACACTTCACAAGAATGCATATGTGAGTGGGTAGTAAAATGAAAAGCTAGCATAATATGTCACCTGTTATGTTCCTGGCTTTTACTTGAGCCTTGTTTTCATAATTTCTATCCAGAATTTTTGTTGTTTGCTTTCCTAGGTGAGTGTGAATGTGAATGGGATTGTGGCTCAGTGTGTTTTTGCAAAGATTGCCTTGCCTTGTTGGGCTTTCTTGTTTGTTTTGGGGTTTTGTTGTGCTGGTTTGATTTGGGGTTTTTAGCACCTCCCACTGACGTGGAACAACAGATGCCCTGGAAGTTGATATAACTTACATAGCAAACATCCCTGCACAGTGTTTCTGGACTAACAGAAAGTCCAGCTCCTTTGGGAAAAAAAAACCCCAAACCTAACAGTTGCTAATGTTCCACCTTACATTTGACTGAAAAAAAAATTCCACCTTCTTTTGCTGATGTGTGTTGTCTTCCTGTTACACCCTCCGTCTTGGAGAGTCAGTCATTTTACATCCTCTGTCTTGAAGAGTCAGCCTTCTGACTTTCACACCCCAACATGTCACACCCTGCTCTTCACAACGCGCTTGATGGTGGTGATGGTACAGCAAGTGGTTGAAATCAATGTGTAGAAAACAGAGGAGTAAGGCTGCAAAATGTGCATCTTTCTGTAATAAGTTACTTTGTTTATAGCTCTGATAGCCTATGATATAAAAGGCAGTAAAAATTTGTTTTGTTTGCAAGATAGTCAGACCTCTTGTCATATCAGATGACATGCATTAAAATGCTCATATTTTACTCCCAACAGTAGTTAATGTTGGTGCCAAGGACTAAGTATATAAATGTATTGGCCTTTGTTATATGATATATAAATATATTTTGTGTAATGTGCTTATGATACCTATTTGTGTACCAGTGAAGATAAAAAGGATGTCTTAATATAACTAATGTGCAAAATCCTTATTTCATAAATCATTCCACATATGGCACTTGCAGGGTAAATTTATATACATTGTACAAAATGTAGACATCAATAAGCATATATTAAGCTTCTAATCAGAATTAATTCAAGATACAGAGACATCTGTAGCTTCTGCTGACATGGGTAGGAGCAGAAGATGGCATGCATTTTTTTTTAATCAAATAGCTATTTTCTTAATTGCCAAAGTTAAATCATGCAAGAGGAAGAACTTGTGTATTCTCTGTAGTCAATATCAACTCTTGAAATGAATTTTAATAACTGTGCAAAATGACATAATGCTATATACACCATTATTCATGAAAGCACAGTCACTTTAGTTTTGTATCTTTGCCTTGAGTCATAGATGTTTGGAACATCGTTTCCAAAACAAAAAACAATTAGTATCTCCTTTATTATATCATGAAAGTTCCCTTGCATACCTGAAAATATGATTAGATGTCTTGAAAGAGAAATTTAAGCTTCTGGGTCACTGACATCGTAAGTTCTTGATGTTCTTTGAGTCAGCAGAGCCCGTTCCCCCCCCCCCCCCCCAGTCTAATTATTCTTTTATTTGTATGAGGACCATACTATCATTGTTCAGGCAACAGATGAGCTAGGCAAAACCCTCTGAACTTAATAGTACCAGATATGTCTATGGGATATTGTCTTTAATGCTATTTCTTTGAAGGCTCAGAGAAGTACATTTTTGAACTCTGTTCATTTTTGTTATGACTACATGCTGTGATACTGAATAGAGGAAAGACTTATTGATCTCTTTTAATAAAGAAAGTAATTAAAGAAATTACAATTAAAATAAATGAAAGTAGTTAAAATTGCAGAAATTAATGAAATTTCTTTGTTTTATTAAACACTCCATAAAATCCTTTTTTTCTCTCTCTCTCTATATATATATATAGAATGGAAGGATTGGGGGTTAATTTTGCAAAGCCATAGCTTAATGTAGAATTTTCTATTGAATTTTATTTGATGTTCTGTTTAAAGACAATTTTCTGAGACCCTCCAGGGAAAAAATCCTTCCTGGCAGGAGTATTTGGGCAAGCCTTGAGCTGGTCAAATGTTAACATGCTAATCCAGTGCTGCTTTCTTTTTCAGTGACTAACTGAAGACTTGTGGAAGGGTTTTGGTCAGCTAGCCAGGAAGTAGAAGCAGTGCAGTTTGTCATGAAGAGCAAAAGGCTTGGATATTGCTTTATGTTCACTGAATGCACTGAAATATGTATAGTATTTTAGATTAAAATAGATTATATTGAGATTTATATTAAACCTACAAGTGGCTTAGCAGGGGTGTTCTAGGATCTAATCCATTATTCTTCATGAATACTTTTCAAAAAGTAATGATTTTCTGAAAATATTGGCTTTTTATTACAGTGTAAATCTTAATGAGAAAATGCAAAATGAATGCAAAATCTTCTTATGAATGACATGGAGCTGGAACAAGGGCTTCTTACGAGCTATGGAGATCTTTATTTCGACTCCAGGCCTGGGATTTGGGTCATGAATTGTGAGTAACATCTGTGAAATGTGTTTATTTCCTCAGTCTAAGTTCTAGTGAGCCAATAATGGCGCTATTTGCAGTATGACTGACTGTGATAAGAAATGGAAATCTGCTTCGCTATCAGTTATGATGGAAATACCCTTAGAAATACAGCTGATAATATTCTAGGGACAAGCTTTTCTATCTTTTTAATATCTTTTGAAAACATCCCTCATTTCTTTGTTAACTTATCAAATATCAGAAGTGGATTCAATATCCTGCTACAATTCTGTTGCTAAAATAGTGCTTTCAGAACCTGATTGGAGTAAAATTACTCCTTATTTTTCACATAACTTGACTGAGTATAGAATATGAACTGTGACATTTGATGAGAACAGTAGTGACATGTAAAGGTCACTAATGGTGAGTAATACCCCCCATTACTGGAGATTTTTTAATAGGAAGAGTATTGCATAAATGCTGAACACTTAAACTGGAGATGCTTGCCAACTTATTTTCTTATCTTTGTCTTTTTATTATGTGTTATCTGAATAAAGATAAATAATAATTAAAAATACAATCTTATCCTTACCTTAAGGATAATAGTTGTCAGAATAAAACATAGTCTCAGGGCTGTTAAAAATATAGTCAGGGGCTATATGGACAGAATCAAGCCTGGGGAAGAATCATAGAAACTAGACAAAGACTGAAGCTCTTATATTTATTTTTTTTAATTAACATGGCTTGGCTTTACACTGAATATTTTGTGAGGAAGAAGTGGGACAAAATATCTTGCTTGTGAAGGTATTCTCATTATCAGGAAATAAAAATGCTTAGTCCAAATTGGCTTTATGCAAAAAAGGGACAGTTTGGGGTAACACCTCATGAAATGGTGCATTAGCACAGTGACCCATCCTAAAATGAAGAATTTACCCCTGTATTGGAGGTCAGTTTGAGCTGTGTGTGCTCACCAAGTGTTTGAGACAGTCTGGACCGAATGTTTGAAAAACAGTGCCGATATATGGCCTTAGTGAATTAATCAGTAGCCTGTTTGAATGGCAGGTATGTCAGAAGGGGACAAAATTTTATTCAGTTTATGTACTAGCAAGTCATTTCCCTCAGAGAGCCATGTGATTTGATTGTAGAGAACATAAACATTAGGAAAATTTCTTAAAATTATCTGAAGGCAAAAATTCCTCTATTGTTATCCAGATCAGTTATACCTACAGATTTTATCGACTGTAGTTGATATCTATTGCATACCATTTAACTTGATCATTGAGCAACTGATTGAAACTGTCAGGGAAAATTTGTGAAGCAACGAACTGCTTGTCATGAACAATTCTGACAACATTAGGGCTTTGGATAAATGATCCATATCTAATGTAGCTGTCAGCTAGTTCTCATGTCTTTATATGTCTAAACCACTTTGCAAATGTTTGAGAGGTGAGTTAGATAAAAAATTCACATGAGCTTTATCAGTTATTCTAGCTCCTGTCCTGGTTGTCCAGGCAGAGCTCAGACTTCCAAGAGCTCAATGGGGTCGCACAAATTTCTGTATCTCAGATCTTTTAAATCACTGGCCTTTGTTCTGTGAACATGTGCATGCAGAAAGAGTTTGAGGTCTGTGTCTCTGGTCTACTGAAGTTGGTGGGTATCAACACGCTGAGAAAGAAAGTAGTCCAGAGCTGCCTATGAGATGGGAACTGCTACTGTAAACTTTAACACAGTAGATACAGATAGCACATGGGTACAGCAAATGCAAAATGGGTTAGCATTAGAAGTGATGGGATTATTTGTTTACATAAACTAGGTGGCTTGATGATGAATTTAAGGGATAAGAAGACATCTGTGTATTGAAATAAATAGAAGCATTAGATGACCAGTAATGAATGGTGCCCCTCAGGGATTGGTGTCGGGTCTGGTCTTGTTCAACATCTTTGTTGATGACATGGATTGAGTGGTATTGAGGGCGCCCTCAGCAAGTTTGCCAATGACATCAAGCTGTGTGGTTCGGTTGATATGTTGGAGGGAAGGAATGCCATCCAGAGGGACCTTGACATGCTTGTGAGGAGGACTGATGCCAACCTGATGAAGTTTAACCACAACAAGTGCAAGGTAATACACCAGGGTTGGAGCAATTCCGGGCACACATACAGACTGGGCAGAGAAGAGATTGAGAGCAGCCCTGCAGAGAAGGACTTGGGGGTGTTGGTTGATGAGAAACTTAACATGAGCCGGCTTTAGTGTGCACTTGCAGCCCAGAAAGCCAACTGTATCCTGGGTTGCATTAAAAGGAGCATGACCAGCAGGTTGAAGGAGGTGATCCTGCCCCTCTACTCTGCTCTCGTGAGACCTCCCTCACTTGGAGTATGTGCAGTTCTGGTGTCCTCAACATAATGACATGGAACTATTGGAACAAGTCCAAAGAAGGGCTATGAGGATGACGAGGGGACTGGAGCACCTCCCGTATGAAGACAGACTGAGAAAGTTGGTGCTCTTCAGCCTGGAGAAGAGAAGGCTGTGTGGAGTCCTCAGAGCAGCCTTCCAGTATCTGAAGGGGGCCTATAGGGATGCTGGGAAGGGACTCTTTACTAGTGGCTGTAGTGGTAGGAAAAGGAATAACGGGTTCAAACTTGAAGAGAGGAAGTTTGGATTGGACATAAGGAGGAAGTTCTTCACTGTGAGGGTGGTGAGGCAGTGGAATGGGTTGCTCAAGGAAGCTGTGAATGCTCCATCGCTGGTTGTGTTCAAGGCCAGGTTGGACATAGCCTTGGGTGACATGGTTTAGTGTGAGGTGTCCCTGCCCGTGGCAGGGGTGTCACAACTTGATTATTTTCAGGTCCTTTTCAGCCCTAACTGTTCTATGATTCCATGACAGTGGAAATAAAAAGACACTAATGCAAAGCTATATGACAAGTACAATGTTATGGCAGTGTCATGGGTTCAGCAGTAGCAGTCATTTTTCTCCTTCTCAGTAGTTGGTGCAGCACTGTGTTTTTGACTTGTGG
>JANRGW010014903.1:0-27021 GCA_024733675.1 Psilopsiagon aymara | reverse complement strand
CCAGTGAAGTCTGAGGCAAAGAAGTCATTAAGAACCTCAGCCTTCTCCAAATCCAGGGTAGCCAGTTCTCCTGATAGCTTCCTGAGAGGGCCCATGTTGTCCCTAGTCTTTTATTCAGAATGTACCCATAGAATCCCTTCCTGTTATTTTTCATCCCTAGACAAGTTTAATTCCAGTTGGGCCTTAGCTTTCCCAACCTGGTCCCTGGCTTCCTGGACAACATTCCTATATTCTTCCCAGGCCGCCTGTCCTTGCTTTCACCTTTTATAAGCCTCTTTTTCCCTTTGAATTTTCCTCAGCCGCTGCTTACCCATCCAAGGGGGTCTCCTGGCCCTCCTGCTGCACTTCCTTCTAGCTGGGATGCAACACTCCTGAGCTAGTAGCAGGTGATCCTTGAATATCAACCCACAGTCTTGGGCCCCCCTGCCCTCTAGGGTTGTATTCCATAGAGCCTTACTAAGCAGGTTCCTGCATAGGCCAAGTTCTGCTGTCTTGAAGTCCAGGGCAGTGAGCTATTATTAATAATAATTGAATTCTGCTCTTAATTAATGTAGGTTTTGGCTTCTCGAATCTGCAAGAAAAAAGTATTTAATGGAATTGTTTTAGAAATTTTGAAAAAAGGGTTCAGAATTTTACATCTGCTGTGGTTTTTTTCTTTGTAGCTGGTGCACTGCTGTGTTTTTGACTTTAGTCTGAGAACAATGCCAGTAACACCAATGTTTTCAGTTGGGAGGAGACCAAAACAGGACACCTGACCCAAACTAGTAAAAGGGGTGTTCCATATTACAGCATATCATGCCCAGTATATAAACTGGGGGGGGGGGGTTACCCTGAAGGCTCAGATCACTGTTTGGGTTGGGCTGGGTATTGTTTGGCAGGTGGTGAGCACTTTTATCCAGATCTTATGTTTATTGTTTTCCCCTTTTACTTTTATATTTTCTCCCCTTGCTATTTCCCTTATCATTATTATTATTGGTGATAACAGTAGTGGTTTTGTGCTATATCTTAGTTACTGGACTGTTCTCATATCAAACCATGGGATTTGCATTCTTTCGATTCTCCTCCCTCTTCCTCCAGGAGCAGGAGAGAAGAATGGTGGGGGAGTGAGGGAGCGGCTGCGTGGTTCTGATTTACTAACTGGCCTTAAACCTCGACATATGGGTAACTTCAGTAATATATATACTGAAAGATATGATGTTGTACTTTGGAGTTCAAGGTAAGTGGTATGAGAAATGCTCTTTTACAATGCAAATCACAGTGATTAAACACTATCATGTTTTCTGACAGTTAAGTGGACTTGACTTTGCCTGGTGATGTCATTTACACCCTTTACGTATAACTGCATTGGCAGTCTGTGTTGCCAGGTTGATCAGAGGAACTAAAATCCTGTAGTAATGTCAAACCACTGGAAGCTGTATTTTAGTCCTGTGAATTCAGAGGAGTGTTTTGGAGTATCAGGGGAGTGTTTTGGGTAAGGTACCGACGCACTTAGCTGTCAGAGCTACTGCCACCTTTTTTTGTTGTTCCATGCGTTGCTTTCAGGTAGAGTTATGGTAGCACTAATTGTATGTTCCTGAACTCAACTGTGAAATTCCAGTTCTCAGTCGCCAGCAGAAAGGCTGAGTCTCCCAGACTTTGTGTGGCTTGTACTTTTAACTTTTTTTGCATGATTTTTACCGAAGTATGACTTCTAAGTTTGGTTTGTAATTCATGACATCTAAAGTACAGACTTGGAGGCTGAAGCAGAAGCTATTTGCTTAATCTATAGCTATTCTGTGCTAGATTCTGCAGTAAAAATGAAATAGCACAATGGTAGTGCTTCATAGTGTCCTGTAACATTTCTATATTACTATTTGTTTTAGATTCTAAGATTTAAAAATTGTTTATATCTGTGTTTTTCAATAGGTATATAACTGCATTTTCCTTTTCTTTCCTTGGATGAAAGCTTTGGTGGGTAATAGAGTATTTGGAATGTATTCTGAAGTTCTAGGCTAAATTTTTATTACTCGTAATGTTTTTCATGTAAGCAGCTTTAAGTTTTCACACAAGGACTCCTGATAATGAAGAGTGAATTAGGCCCTGTTTAAGTGTGGGAGAAGAAAGGGTAAAGAGATACATGGAACTCTCTAATTCCACCATTTCCATGTGAAGGGGCTCATGTGTTGAGTAAAATACTCTGCGTGATAAGTTTGCGGCTGATGGGACTATACGCCAGATGCCACAGAAGCAACAGCAACAACAAAAATAGTGTGTATTGTATCAGGGCACCTGTTGCTTTCTGGACAAGTTATTTTATCTGGGAATCAGAGTAGTTGTTACTAATTTCTATGGAGAATACTGGAAAGCTATAAATGCACATACAAGTGACACAGCTGTGTCCCAATTTTGCTGTTATGCCACTGTGGTGAACAATGCTAGCTGAGGCTGCTCTAGGTTTGGTTTATGAAGTAGATAGACTAAGTTTCAACTCCTGCATAACTCTTTTTCAGCACAAACAGCATAGATGAATTTATAAAGTCACTGATGTCCAGCCATGGTAAGCTAGTGTTCTAGGTAGACTCTTATTTGTATTTTGGGTAGCATAATAATTTAAAAATACAGTCCTAGGTATTCCTGCTTTCCTGTTTCCTGTTTCTGTTTGTCAGAGAGATAGTGAGGGTATATAGATTTCAGGCTTCTGAGGAGCTTGGCTATTACTTTTTTAAAAATACCCATCAAAACAAACACAACAATAAGCCCCAAATAGAACAAACAAAAAAATCCCACCCTCAAACAACAAAGCCAACAACAACAGAGCAAAACAAAACAACAAAGCACAAAACAAACTAGAACAACACAAAACCTAGTCAGGTTTAAGGATGTCCAATGATGGAGACTGTAACTTAGGCTACCCGTTCCAGGGCTTGACTGCTGTAATGGGAAGAGAATTTCTCATCTTCCTATACCCAGTCAAGAGTTTCTGTTGCTGCAGCTCAGTTCCGTCTTCTTCATGACCTCTTCCTGTATATGACTAATGTTGAGATGATTTAATCTGTTTGATTAATCAACAAAGTTAAAATTACAATTTAGGTGATTCAGTAGGAAAGCATAGTGTTTGAGGGAGCAGAGAAAGGAAATAGTTCAAATACCTTATTTTGAACATTTCTGGTATTGTTTATGTCTTTCTAGTGGAAGGATGAAGGTAACAGAAAGAAATTGGTGGAAATATGAGCTGGGATAATAATGATCTTCCTTTACACTAAAAGAAGAACTACTAAAAAGATTTACTAAACCTGAAAATAAACAAGTAAAGGAGCAATCAACACCAGTATTGATCCTAACAGTTTTTCAGAAATTATTTGAAACCATGACTAACTCACACCAGGTGAGCATTGAAGAGGTGACAAATAAGCTTTTCTACTGTCATTTTTTGTTTGTTGTTTCGAAAGTTCATATTGCAGTATGATGGTTTGCCAACTGAACATTGCTCCCTGGTGTGCTAGCTACCCCTCTAGCCATGCACTGTGCTCCTCTGAATAGGTTATGAGAAATTCAACTCTCATAAAGTTATAAAGGTGTAAGATCAGTGCTTTAGCACTGGTTTACTTCAGCTCTGCCAAGTTAATAGTGTACAAATAATTGTAAACAATTAGAAAAATATGTGTATATACACACTAATCCAGGCTTTAATGGGCTTCTGAGTACAGAGGATAGGGAATCAAGATTTAGTTTTTTTCCTGAAAAAAAAAGTCTTGAAATTCTAACTTGAAGCTGGATCAAATAGAGGAGACCGAGGGGTTTTCTGACTGTTACCTCTAAATGCTGGTGGCCTATTTTGTCTGCTGACTTCTGTGATTAATATCTCTAGATTTCTGATTTTCAGGAACACAGAGTATATTTAAAGAACACTACAGAGTCTGTACAAAAGTTGTGTGTCTTTATTAAAAAAACCCCAAACCTGGAAATTTGAGGTAGAGGGTTTTTGTTTGCTTTTGTTTGCAGTGGGTTTGTGTGGTGGGTTTTTGTAGGTTAGTGAGTTTTGCACGTGCTCTTTTGCGTTTATGGCATTTTTCTGGTTTATTGTGTTTAATCTTCTTTACTTTGGTTTTCAAACTCAAAATACTGTAGCCTAGCTTCAGTTGAAAATGACATGGAAGACTGTGTTTTCAAATATGTTGAAGATAGCAGTAATCTGTAGACTGTAAAGAACAGTGTTTGTCACACTGAATAAATTCAAGTATAAATCAACTTTCACTATTTTTGTATTGGGTTGAAACCAACCTTAGTGAAATATTTCTTCTGAGAGGAACACTTTTTATACTTCTACAGAATTGCAGGAACAAAACAATATTTTATGCTTTATAGCTTAAGAACATGGAATATCAAAGTTAAGCCATGTACACATAATTTTTTTTTAAGACTTTCTTTCCTACTTTTATTCAATAGCAAAGCATTTCCCTTAAGCATGACATTTCTTAAGTGAATAATAGAAGAGTGTTGGGGCTTAAGTAGAGAAAGCTTATCGGTGATTTGAAATCTTTCCAAATGCGAGTGCAATTTAAAACAGGGAGATAGGGGTTACAGAAAAAAATGCCTGAGATGTGACAAACTGATCTGCCACATCTTAAATGGTTAAAGCATATAAACCCTTCTATTAATTGAAACCATCAAGCAGAAGTTGCCACAATGTCATGCTGAAAGAAGTACAAGTCTGATTAAACTCGAGCAACAGAATCACTGAAATAAAGGAAAGCAGCTTGAGCAAGAAACAAACTAATGAAATACTATTTTTGCTATGAGACAGGGGTAGAAAAGATGCTATGAGAGTTCAGGTTGAGGCTCAAAACAGTGTGGATGGTTTTGTGGTTTGCTTTTTTCTGTTTTCTTTTTTAAAGCAGACTAAATGGGGAGAGAACTATGGAAGCAAATGTAACATGAAAAGACCTCTCTCCTCATATAAAAAAATGTTAATTTTTAATAGAGGAATAACTAGGAAACCTAGAAACAAACCTCCACCTCAGATAGGGAAAACTTTAAACCAAAAGTACTTGAAAAGCATTTAGTGAGCCTTTATTGAATCTGGCACAACTCAGATGTCCTGCCTCTTCTCTCTCCTGGCTTCTTGTGCTTCTTTTTACTGGCAGAGCATGAGAGCCTGAGAAGTCCTTGACTAGGTTAAATGCTACTGAGCAACAACTCAATCAGTGGTGTGTTATCAACGTTGTCCTCATACTAAATCCAAAAACCACAGCACTTAACCAGCTACTGGAAAGAAAATTAGCTCTATTGCAACTGAAATGACAAGAGTTGCAAAATTGTGAGTCCTGCCAGCAAGCTTAATACATTATTTTCTGACACTAGCAATAACATTGTGTGAATATTAATTTAAGTTTGAAAAGTGAAGGTTACCTCAAATCCTGTGTGGCTTATGTGTGCATCTTTCCACTGTCTTGTTCAGAGTAACTTTCTCAATGTGGTGATTTTGGATACAAACCCCATATCTGGATACAAACCCCACTCAAGAGTGACCTGGCTCAGTTTTCCAGAAAGGGTTAACCCTTGCTCATCTGATTTAATTTGAATTATGTATTAGTTTGTGATATTTTAACCTGTGCAGCCGAAATGCAATTGAAACAGAAGGAATTAAGCCAAATGGTTTCTTACCTCTAACACATTACTTGGCATGAATCAAAATGTGTCTCTTGCACATGGGAATGGTGGGAAAGTCCCTTGAATAACATCCAAATACTGGAGTAGTTTTACGTTTTGAGGTAGTGACATGCTTCTATGTTGCTTTGACAGCTATTTAAATGAAGGGTCAGCATGCTGTCCAGGTGGAGCTTGATTCGTAATCCACAGTATGTGGATTCTTTCTAAACGGTACACAACAGATTGTTATTAACCAATGTCATACGTGCACTACCGCAGTTAACATTTCCTGTATTTCTATAATCCCCACCTTTTGTGGGACATAAGATGGAGCACTGAAAAAAAAACCTTGAAAATTTATGTTACTGCTAGTTGAAATAAGTGTTGGAGTGGTTTCCCTGTTTCATTTGGAGGAGAACTGTCGGAACAGCTTCTTAGTACTATTTTGGAGTATTGCTTTAATACTCACAAAATCTTTGATTTGCTACCAGTCCTTTTACAATACTTGAGCTGCTCTGTGACTTTGCTTGTTGGAATACTAAGGGAAGGTAGTCACTCTTTTATGGAGTTAGCCTTTTGTGTATTGCCTGGCAGGTAAATGAAGAGCTTTTAATTGGTGACTTAGACTTTTTATTATGATCTGGCAACAGTCTTTGTTCTCCAAAGACAAAGCTTGAGTTTTATTTATTAGCTGTCATCTTTGGTACCTCTGCATTTAATTTTTTCCTAATAAAGGAAATTGTAATCCCATCATTGACAATAGAACAAATATGATCTCCTCAACATTTGTTAAAAATAATTGAGTGTTTTTATAATTTCAGATCACAGATTTTTTTTTTTTTAAATCCTCAATACACTTCAGAAGCCATAGTTTCACTATTGGTGATTCATTCCAAAAGCTTTTATCTGTTAAAAGAGGAAGTTTCAAATGTGATGAAAGAAAATGTTGTTAAGACAAATTTCTCTAGCAAATAATGCTGATTTCTAACGGCTGAACTTGTCTTGGATGGAAATAAAATTCAACAGTCTATAACAAGATCATACTGATTTATTCAAAACTTTGTTACCTTTCAACATGGAAAATCTGTAGGCTTCTATATGCTGCTTATTTAAAAGCCTGTTTTTAGTTCCAGAAAACTAAATTACCATTTGAAATAACATGTGTGCTGAAGGGGAGTAAGCGTGGTGAGTCCATTGTGCTTCGCTAGTGAATTTAGTGATGCTAGTATAATAAGCAAAGTATTCAGAGAAAATACTGGGCTGTTATGTTTTAAAAGCTATGCTCCAAGACTGGCCTTCCTTAATTGTTAATGTGAATCATATTTCTCAACCCCTGTGCTTTACTAAATTTCCTCCCACCTCCATATTGACAATGTCATTAAAGTGATCTCTGCAGTGAAGCCTTTTGCATGCACTGCTCTGTGTCTGACCAGATGACTTAATGATGTATGATCTATGGTCATAAACAAGAAAGGCTTTTCATCATTCATGAAAAGTCATTCTCTCCTTTGATTAATTTTCCTAAGGAGGTTCAGCCTTTGGCTTACTTTAATATGTCATATATTCAAAAAATAGTTTGGATATTGAAACAACTTTTATAATGAAGTATTTGCAAGTGTCTGAACAAAGGTGGTGAATATAAATCCACTGCATTAAACCACTGAGTACACCATTAGAGGTGTACAGAAAAAAACAATAGCATATGGGCAGCAGCTGATGTTACAGGTCAAGTCCATTAGTATTAAATTAGGTGTATGAAGATAAAAGAATCAGTGGAATATGAGAGGCAAAGAAATAAGCGGCAATTGAAAGAAATAAATTACAAGGAATTTTATTTTTTTTTTAAAGCCATCCCATGGTCATTATGTAAGGTTGGTATAGATGGTTCCCTCTGATCAATTAAATTTGCTAAACTGGAAATGGAGTGTAAGGGTAACAAAGAGGACTGATACTGGCCTAGAGATGCCAGTATGATTATTAATTTGTTAGAAATCTTCAGGGTTTTCAAAGTGGTATGAGGAGTAATATAATTTTTAATGGGTTTGCAAGTGATGTAGTGAGCAGACTGAGCAAAAACCAAACCAAAACAAATAGATCCTTTAAGTTCTTCTTATTTTTCTTTCCCATTTTCTCTGGAAACTAAACCGCAATGACCAGAAAGCTGAAAGGCTGGCAAGGCAATAGAAAGAAATATATTGCAATAGGCTGTGATGTCTTGCAGACATAGGAATTGCCTCAGGCCAATTTGGCTGTTGGTCTAAATGGAAAAGGAACAAACCACCTAAACCATAAATATATACACACTGGATTCCTGAAATACTTCACCATTTGTTCTCTGGTGCTCTTCACGTAACAATTTGGGGGATATATGTAGCCTTAAGACTTGGTGAGATGATAGAGGCTTGAGCAACTGTATATGTATTGATTACTGACATACAAAATCACTAGCTTCCATGGTGGCATTTTGAATCTTTTCAGAAAATGGTCCCAATAGTTCCTAGATGTAAGCAAATGTTTTGATCTGCTACAATATATAATTATTCATTGCGAGGTTTGCTTGGCGTATAATTGTCATGGTTTAAGCCATAAATCATACAGGTTGCTCACTCACTCCCCCCTCTTTCTTTACCCCCCACTCTGAGGCGGGGGGGGGGGGGTGGTGGAATGAGGAGAAGAATCGAAAGAATGCAACTCCCACAGTTTGAGATAAGAACAGTCCTGTGACTAAGGTATAACACAAACCACTGCTGCTACCACCAATAATAATAATGATAAGGGAAACACAATGGAAGAGGATACAACTGCTCACCACCCAACGACCGAGCCGTGAACTCACTCTTCCAGGTTCCTGCCCCTTGTTTTTACATCCTGGGCATGACGTGATGTGGTATGGAGTACCTCTTTGGTCAGTTTGGGTCAGGTGTCCTGTTTCTGCTTCCTTCTGGCTTCTCCTCCTCCCTGGCAGAGCATGAGACTCAGAAAGTCCTTGGTCAGACCAAAACATTACTAAGTAGTAACTGAAAACATTGGTGTTATCAGCGTTGTTCCCAGGCTGAAAGTAAAACACACAGTGCTTGCACCAGCTACTAAGAAGGAGAAAAATGACTGCTACTGCTGAACCCAGGACAGTAATGAAAGTATTATTATTTAAATAATAAGGTATCATTATTTATATTTATGAAGTATGAGAACCTAGATTCATCCTATTTAGAACCTTCCTATAAGATCAAATTGTTGCATATAATAATGGTGGTTTAAAACTGTATTCACCATATTTCAGACATAAGTATTGAGCATTGAAAAGACTGTAATCAAAATGCTGGTGTTTCATTCCTGTTTTGCAGACAAGTAAATAATGTGATCCTGATTTAATTCTAGTAGAACAGTATTGCAAATTACAAACTACGTTGTACTAATGAGATAGCAGCAATAGCTTTGGAAGAATAGTCTGGACTTTTAACTGGACATTTTGTCCAATGGATAATTCTTTATTATATGTTAGAAATGGATACAAGTGGGTGAATGAATGAACGTATGAATTATAATTTGCATGAAAAGGTTTGTATTCTGAAGACAAATTTAGCCGTTATGAAAGAAGCTACTGGGACAAACATCCAACATTATAATATATTTATATGTATCTTAAAGTTTTTGATTTACATGTGTATTTCTTGTCACTGAGTCTTATAATTAACTTACGCTGTTGAGAGAGCAGAAGTTGATCTTTGGTACTTGAGATCTTGATGAGTAAGCCTGCTCAATGGGCTGTCTCAGATGCTCGTAAAATATTTGTTGAAAAAGCAAACAGTAATAAATTGGAGAGAATCTTTCTTGAAAGCAGCCAGGGATTAATAGGTCATCTTTGGAGAAGAAAATGCTGGAAAAAGGTTTCTGCTTTGAGAGATACACACTTCATTGGGGTGTTTTCATGTTCACAGTGCAAGACTCATCATAATTTATGGACTCACTGTATTTCTCTGCAGTGTATGAGGCTGCTCTGCTTGCTACTTCATAAAAAGTATATTCCTTAGAATGCTTTCTGCAATGAGAGAGAAACTGGGTGAATAAGCATTGATTTTCATCCCCAGTGACTGAAAAAGAAGGCAAGCAGACTCTTCTTACTTTCGTCTTCATTTGCGTGCTTGATCTTGCTTTTTTTTCCAAGTTCCTCATACCCATGTGAAGGGCTTTGTTTTATACAAATAAGCAATCTACTGGGAACTTTTTGACATACAGGGGCAGAAATAATTTTTGCTGAAGATAGGGGGAACTTGATGATAACCAGATGATCGATCCCTGGCAGTGTTCAAGGCCAGGTTGGATGGGGCTTGAGCAACCTGGTCTAGTGGGAGATATCCCTGCCCATGGCAGGGGGCTGGAAGTAGGTGATCTTAAGGTCCTTTTCAACCCAAACCATTATATGATTCTATGACACTGACATATTGGGATTTAATGTAAAAATTCCATAAAGCTTCTATGTTGTTCTGAAGTTCCTTATGTCCTCTGATTCCAACCCAGGAGACTATTCCATTTGCATTATGGAAACCACAGGTGACAAATGGAGATTTAGGTCCTCACCTGAAATGGTCTGAATAGTTTGATTTGTCAAAAAATGAGAAAGTAAATTATTTGACTGTTCCATTAATTTCTAAGAAATGGCCTTTAGATTTTGTTTTAATGAAGCCAAAACAAATTTAACTTATTCTCAGGTTGACTAGTAGCCATTAAGCCATTTTTCAGTATTTTAGGTTTCTCACTTAAGGAAAGAGGAAAGATACTGCACAAGAGAAGACATTTAAAATTAGAATAGAACTTTAGTGAACTGATTTGCCTTGAATCTCATTTATATTGTGCAAAAGGACTGGCAGTTTGCTGGTGTGCTCTCTGGTATCACTTAAGTCCAAATATATCCAAAAATTAGTCCAAATATTACTTCAGACTGCTTCTTGTATGTTCTGCATCTCTGAAACCTAGCAGTGACATCTTTGTGGAGAGTGGGACATAACCATGTCTTCTGTAGTTGGGCTGTGTACTGAGGATCTCATGATAAGGAGAATAATTTGATTCTGTTCAGTCGTTGCTGGTGTTTTGCAGTTTGGGTCTTACCCACCTGATCTTTATTTCATATAGATAGTGCTGATCCTCTATGAACACTGATGCTTCCATCAGTTTGGTTTCAGCTAAGGCATATAATGTTTTACCTCAGAGGTTTGTCATCTTAATTTGACTGAAATACTTGTCAATTTTAATGCAATCTCCACAGACTTCTGTTTGAGGACTCGAGTGTTTACCATATAAAGTTCCAGCACAGTGCTTGGAAAGGGCTAGGCTAACTCCCCAAATCAGTTAGTTGAGTTGGCTGCTAAATAAATTAATATGGCACGTAATTAAAATACTTGTTAAAAGAAAGATTTGCTCTGAGGATTGATAAATAATTTCAAGTTACTGCACATAAATTTTTCAGTTAAAAAAAAATAAAATCTCTGCTAGCTTTAATGAGTCAAATCTTGAAATGTTTGTTCAGGACAAAATACTACACGCTGATGGCATGGTTTGAGACAATGACAGATTTCTGAGATCCTTGTAAGCATTTGTTTGAACAGTCTAAGCTTTTGATATGGTAGGACTTCTAAATGTACTGATGCAAATAAATCTATTTTCTGTACCTCAGAGTAATTGCTGTACTTGTGTTCTAGCTAAAAGTTTGGACACTTGCATCCTTTCTCAAAGGGAAAGTGTGCTGTTTGATGAGCCTTGAAGCTGATAAATACTATCAGTGTTGTACCCGAGTTCCTCTAGGACTGGTGGCAATCAGATAGGTCACCTTTCTCATGACAGTCTGTTGCAAGCTAGACTCTTAAATGTATTAACCAGCAGAGGCAATATTAGGTAATTAATCTTCTGGAGAAATTTAGCTTAGTTCCCCCACCAGACCCTTTTTTCAGCATCAAAAATACACAGCAAATTTTATCAAAAAGATTTATGTCCTCTGAGTTGTTACTCTGTTTACAGACATTCCTCATATTATTAAATCAGATTTATGATGCTTGTCAGAAATGACAAAAGTAATTAATTCTGAAATTTGGACTATGGGGCTTTATGTGGAATATTTACCTTCAGGGGATTATGTCTCAAAAACATTTTGGGTCATCATTTATTGTCTCTTCAGTCTAATAACTTGCCAGGTTTTGTAAGGTTTCAATTATGATGTTTGAGTTATGTGGGAAGCAAAGAAAAAAAATAACAGTTCCATGCTTATTGTATTAATTTCAGTCAACAGAGAATGAACATTTGCAAAATTTGCATACTGAAATGTTTCTAAGACGATTTGCGTATGCAGTATGAGTGTTTTCCAGGTACTAAGTTTACAGTAATGCTTGAAATATGTGGCTGAATAGATGAAGTCTTTCATAAGCAAAAATATGAAGCTGTAATTTAAACAACTTTCTTTGGACACTACTGTTTGCTATAAGCACATCTCAGAACAAGACAAAAGCCCCATGCTGATGTTCTGTAATTGTCCCTCTCACAGTTGAGCTTCCCAGTCACAGAAGTGGAACTGGTATTTTCTCCCTGTTTGGGCTTTCATCTGGTGTTCAAATTGCCTTGTTGAGGGATGGCCTATCCACTTTGAGGGCAGTTATATCACATTAAGTGGTTTAGGACACTTCATGCTTTTCATTGGGAACACCAGGCGTTTTTCATGTGTGTTGCAAAATGATTGCAACATGCATCTGCCCTGAAAATTTCTGCAGAAGCTCCATCTCCTCTCCTTAAGTCTGGCTTAAGAAGCAGCTTGATATTTTTTTGTCTCTTCTAAGAAAATTTTCTAAGGGGTAACTGATGTACTTTTTCAAGCACCAAAGTGGTAAACTGTGTTTTTGTATTCCTGAAGACTTGGAATAAGTCTGTCTATATTGTGATATATAATACTGAAGATCTGGATCCACAAAACTTTAGTAGTCTTGGAAGACTCTTGTAACTCTGATTAAGAAACATGCTACTAGAATGGCAGCAAACTTCTCAAAAGCCTGAGAAAATCTCCTTTTCTAAAAGCTATATGAAAAGATTTTTGTTTTGCAAGTTAGGAAAGCTTAGTCTAATATGTCAATTAACTGACAGTCTGACTGTAAGTTTGAATAACTCACTGTTATTTGCTTGTGTTAGCCTTTTTCTTTCCTTTTTATTCTAGACCTTCTGCATATTACAAATTTCTGTGCTTTTATATTAATAACAGTTGATGTTAAATTCTGATGGATTGTGAAAGCTTATTTTTTGCATTTATGGAACAATAATTTGGTATATACAAAGTTAAACTGAGTCTCTACATCTCATGGTTGCTTATGGGTAGAAACCTCGAGCTGTGTTCTACTGCCTGAATAGGTGACTTGAGCCTGATAAAGATACCTATTTTTATCATTTTCTGTACTGTTGTTAGTAATAGTTGTCATCATTAAACTGGATTAACTGCTGACTGGGGGTGAATATGAAACTGTAGTTTTCAGTTTATGAACCAGTGATCACTTGTGAAGTAAACTGCCAGTGTGCAGCCTCTAAATCTTTCAGAACAGCCAAATTTGAAAACAACTGGCTTTTGGATACTGCCTTTGGGCTCCTGAATCTTGCATGTCTGTGACATTTGTTATTTAAGGAAATATTTTATAATAAGGAGGACAGGAAAATGTGAAATTAAATAAGTAACTTTGAGGTGAATTTGATTGGTAATACAGTTGAATAAGTACGTCTGTGATTGCTTGTACTTCTAAAAAGGATGTTCTAAAACACCATTTATTGTATGAAACTGCAGCACAGTTCATGAACTCTGGATCACAAATATTCTCATGTGAGAAACATGGTGTGGCTCCATTCTGAAGTCAGAATATACTTTACAATGAGAAAAGAAAGGAACTTTATTTAAATTATTTCACAGATAACATAGTAAATGAAGGGAAAGCTTGCAGACACTAAGAAATGTTTTCTAGCTCTATAGTAAATTAACTGGACAAAGAGGAATTTATCATGGGTGATTTGGTGAGATGCTGTCTCTCTGGAGTATTAATTTTTTTTTTAAATCAATGAAAACACATTAGAGACCATGCAGCAGCCATCCTGTTGTCTAGGGATATAAGATGTATGACCCAGAAGACTCTTTCTTTTCCTGAAGTATATATTTCTGTCTTTCAGTAACTAAGTCCATTTTCCCTTTATTTTTCTAGCTTTGCCCTGACAGTTTCTATTCTGACACTGGAGTTTCACAGCTGTTTCAGTTGTGAAAAGCAAGCAGAGTTAGTCAGAGAGAATTCAATCCTTAGTTTACTGTTATTGATTTTAAATGGACAAATATTTTTGCGTGAATTCCATAGTTAATGTTCAATCTTGCAAAATATTTACATAGCAAGCTCTCATTTAGTGTTAAACCAAGACAGCTTCACATGAGGGGACCCACAGAATCATTGTACACTGGTAATCACAGAGAGAATTCACATTAATGAAGTCCTTCAATCAAAACTGGGTTCAGGCAGGCGTGCCTGAAGTTTCTTTTTTTGTGAAGAGCAGTTATGCCCAGGGTACATACTTTAAGATCTTTGTTCTGGGCAGTTCCAAGGTGAGAAAGTTAGGGGCTAAGACAAGAAATGTCCGATAATGCCAGCGTATTAAACTGCTGAAAGAGCTAAGTCCATAACTGCATAATCTGGAAGGAATTCTCCATGTGCTGCTTATAAGTCTTTCTGTACAGGGTAAATAAAAACGTGATGCTAGAAAATGTTCACTGTGTATCCCTGTTTTCTTTTCAGTTAACAAGAGCTAATGTAAGGAGGTGAACCATGGTGAAGGTGTAACTGTACCAGCTACCAGCATACTCAGCAGTTTCTGAAGTTGATAGGCCTTCTACCAAAGACTGAAGAGAATCATGATCTTATGCCTAAAGGCAAGTTGCAATTCACTTATACTTTGAAACATATATCTGGTTATAAATTAGGTATTTTACTATTCTTGGGGGGTTTAAAGTGATTGTGGCCCTGTAAACTGGGTTTTCTCTCTTGCTTTGGGCCAGCTGATGTGTCTATAGTAACTGCATCAGTTCTTGTAGGAACTCTAATGGAGTGAGGGGAAAAGCAAAATTTGCAATGCTATTCCCGTGCCTACTGTAGATATATAGTGCTGAGCTAAGCATAGTCCATCCCAAGGAATCATGTGGAAAATGACTGGAAGAAATCATTACTTTGACAACCCCACAGTGAGTGGGAAACATCTGACTCGCTATGGTTTTTTGAGTTCAGTGAGTCAAATCCATAAGCGGTTGGCCTTTTTGTTGAGCTCTTACAGATGAAGAGGAGTAACAGTCTATTTATGCTCTGGAGACTTCCTGATGTATTTATAGGAAAAAATATCTAGCATGTGTGCCTCTGACTTTTCTTTCAAGCACATACAAAGAAAAGTGACAGAAGCAAGATAATGGAATTTGTGTGTCTCCCTTCCTTCCCCAGTGGTCCTTTTCTGTATTTTAGGACGCCTAAAACTCTTTCTCTCTGTTAATGTGCCTATAATTTTTAGTTGTCCTATTTTACCTAAGTGATGGAGGCTATTAACACTTGACAGTGAGTAGCAGATAATACATAAGCGGGCAGCTGCAGCTTACAACAGGAAGCTCTCCTAAGCAGCTATCATTTCTTCATTATCTGAATGGTTGAATTTTTAAGTGGTGTGTGATACAGATGAAATATTGTGAAATGTGTTGCATACTGCTTGCCTTTTCCTGTCTGAAGAAATTGCCACTTGACATGTGCTTGAATCCTTCGTCATTCCTTCCTACCTGCAGCACTCTTGCATGGAGAGGAAATTAAGGGGATGAGAACTCTTAATCTTCATTTAATAAAGTATTCTTCAACCTTCTTTCAGATGCCATTGTCCTCAGCCAAAAGACAGTTTTTATTCTGTTTGGTTTTAAACAATAAATAGACGTGTTAAAAGTACTGTTGATTACTGTTGTGACTTTCCATTGACCTGATTTAGCCGTTGATCATAATGGTCATTGTGGTCAATTCATAAGCTACATTCCAGAGTAAAGTCATAGAATATCTCAAGTTGGAAGGGACCCATATGGATCAGTACAGTGGTGTAGTTCTGAACAGGAAGGCCAGAATATATTTTAGGATTTGTTAGTTCTCTGCTGCAGACCTGTGTTAAATGCATTAGTGGGATACCTTCTCAGACACTGTCCCATGGCTTAAGCTTGTATATTATTTTGTCTCAGGATGCAGATGATAACTTTTATATCCAGGAGTCCTGCAGCTGGGAAACAATATCAGACGTTTAATGATTCTTTGTCATGTGAGCACACGTATTTTCAAAACAGATTAAAATAGTTAATGGATTTTGGACAAAATTCGAGCTTTTGCAGATATTTTTAAATGTTGTCAAGTAAAAATGAAACTTTAGTGACTGCAACCGAGGGAAGCAAGAATATGACTGAGCTAATGCCTCTCACTTCCTGCACTGCTGCACTGCTAAAATGTATCTTGGATTCTGCGTGCATCCTGATGCTACAGCAACAGGTAAGAGGTTGTATCACCAATTGTAGGATGGTATAAAAAGTTTAGGGTTCAGAGTTTCTAAGACTGGTTCAGACTGTTTGAAAACAAGATCAGACTCCTGAGTACACTTAGAATTACAAGTGACAAGACTTGTCCATTTGGAAACAAGACACTTTTTAGGAGCAGAATAAGGTATGTTGAGCATTGCTGGGGGAATCACCTTGAATTGTAGGCAAGGAGAAATTTCCATTGTGACTAAGAAAATGTTGCAGCCTTAATCCTGAAGAAAACCCAAAAGGCTTTCTGTGGTTAACTCCTAGGGATTGTACTGATGGCACTTAATGTGCTGCAGCCTCTCATGTTGACAGTTGCATCCACCTTTCGCACAGCAGTTTGAAAGTTAAAGCACATCACAGGATGCCTGCTCGTAGTGTAAAATCCTGCAGAGATGTAAACTGAAGAATTCATCAGCAGGAATTGTGTATTCTGTATTCTGTGGGCAGGTTTCTGTACTTGCCAGATCTGCTGCCAGAGACATGTGGCAGATATCATTCTTGGACCTTGTCCAGCTTGGTGATTGCTGTAAAAGGACACCAGGATGTGATAGCAAGTCCTCTGATGTTTTCCCTAGTGTATGCAGTAAAACTGTATTTCAGGACAAATTTAAAACAATGGTAATCATGCATCATATGGGATGCTCTTCTTTTTTACTTTTTGGTAGCTGTTTGTAAGTGAATAAATGACTTAATAGAGTTATATTCAGAGACAAAAGCATCAGAGACCTTGTCACTCTATTCCTTTCCTGACATTGGAGTTACAGAAGGTGGTATTCATACGTGATCTAATTATATTTGTTTATTGTTTAATATGTTCTGCTGTCTAATTTTTGACAATCTTGTCTATGCAAGTATGTTTATTTAATAAAAAAGCAAAATTGGAGATGAAGAAGGCTCTTAATAGTGCTGTTCACACCTTTGGGGGAAGGGGCTGAGATATTTACACCAGTTAATCTTTCACTGACTGTTTAACAGTGTGAAAACAGGCATACAGTTGTCTAAAAAGAAATTATTTTCTCCATTTACTATTCTGAAAGTAAATGAGTTGCTTTGTCAGTGAATGTGGATTCATCTGAAATTACATGCAGGGACCTTTTTTACATAAAGCAAGAAAATCCTGAATTATTCATGTTTTTCTCATTTCTTTCAGTGATTGGTTATCCTGGAAGGAAGGAAACTGAAGTTTATTCCACAGGCACTCTATTGATGTAATGGGAGCATTGCATTGGTAATTATAGCTTTACTAATTATACTTACTCATTTGTTTAATCCTCAGAAGAAGAATATTATTTAAGCTTGGTTTGCTTTTTGACACTGTAGTGAAATTATGAATTGTAAGTAGGAAAGAGGTCAAGTCTGTTTGTGTGATCTCTTCCCTGATTCTTTATTAGGTTCCTGGAAGGCTCCTTCTGAAAAAGGCACAGTCAATTTTGTACAATTCAAACAGGCTATGGGCTTTTGTACAACACAGATAATCACATTTCAGGAAAAAGTATAGAAGGATTTCTAGCCCAACTACTGGTTGCAACTTGCTGTCACAGTTGTTTTGTTGCTTTAATAAATTCCTTACTGTCTTTCTGTCAGTTCTCACTGATAACTGTAGAGGACTGCTCTATTCTGTTCTGCTTGGAGATAGTGTTTTGGTTTTTTTTAAGTTAGAAATGGGCTTGTTCTCTTCACAGAGAATATACAGCCAGATAGAAAATGCATCTAGAGGAACAAGGTACTCTCTAAACTGGTTTAAGCAGAGCTTGGATCAGACTTGTCACAAGCAAACCTCAGAATTTGAACATATTACCGAACTATTTCCAATTTTAGATTGTCAGCTCACTCCTGTAGTTTTCTTAGGTGAGTTAACTTGTTTTACTCATGAAGTACTGAAGGTTGAACAAAATCCTGTTAATAGCTTTAGGTCTGTGAATACACTTGCGATTTATTTGAATGTTTTACTGTGTGCAAAATCAGAATGGTTGACGGAGGGCAAGACAAAGGGCAAATAATTCTACAATGTCATGACTAATTGTGTAAAGTTCAGTGAATTTTAATATTTATTAAGCATGCAAAACTAAAAGTATCGAACAAAGATATTAAGTTCTGTAAAAGTCACCATTTAGCACATATGCAAAGGCAGGAAGGGTTCCACTCTTGTAACACTGTCCATAGAATTTGTGTTACTGTTTCTACATATTGCCAATGTTATTAATGTGAAGTCTTTGATTAATTGTGACAGAAATGGATACTGAGTCTGCAGTTAACTCCTGAATATCCGTTGAGCATAAGAATTTTCAAAGGTGGTAACTGCACATCCACTTCTGTGGTAACTTTTTAAAAAGCTTCTCTTGGTATTTGAAAGCAGATGAAGCTTTTTAGAGGACAGTTCTTTTTTTCTGGTGTTAACATGACCTTGCAACATCATGGGCTGAATCCCTTTATAGGAGATACTGGTGATACTATTGAAATTGGTGCAAGTATGCCAAAACATACCATCTGAGACTGCAAGATCTGACCTTTGAAAGAATGTGATTCCTATGGCACTGTCTGTACTCTGTTTACTCCCCATGGAAAAAAAAAAAAGTGCTTTATTGATGAAGGAAATTCTGAAAATGGAAATAACCCATATCTCTTGATTGTTGTGGGTGGACTGTATCAGTAGATGAATATCAGTCTCCTCAGCTGATGAAAGAAGACAAGGGTATGGTTCATTATTTAATGAAGCTCAGTAGTCTTTATCAATAACATATTATAACTGCAGTAAAAGATCAGAGAAATGTTTTTAGCTGCATTTATTTTTTAGTTACTCTCAGGATGATCTATTTCCATTCAATAAAGCAGGCTAGTATTGTGGAGGAAAAGTAAATATCCATATATGAGTGAGATTAATTATAGTTTGTAAACGTAGAGCAGCTGGTCTGAGTGTTCTCTTGCTCTACGCTTATATTGAAAATGTCTTTTCCCATACTGATAGAGCATCAGCATCTCTAATATCCAGTTAGTGCTCTCCATCTTTTCTGCTTTGTTTTTCTGGGCATTTGAGTACCTTTACATGTGAGTAGCTTGACTACATTTTTTTATGAGACTACTAGGAGGCAGACTGGAGAAGTGGAACTTTTGGACGAACATTTATTTAATAAACTCTTGGGAACTGAGTCTATTATAAAAGCTTTGGTTGTTGACATGGTTTAATGTTGCTTTTAATGTTTTAAGAAGTATTTCTGCATTAGAGATGCCCCAGAGTAACACTGAAAAGATTTTTATATAGTCAATCAGTTATAGAATATGTTCAATTTTTTATTAAAAGCTCAGATTTTATTGTAGAATAAAAATGTCCTTATTGTGTTTGCCTATACCTACCATGACTAAGTCTAAGAATCCTTAAAAGATTTAGATCAGTGTATTCTTCAGAGATATAAAGGAACTTCCTATTCTGAAAGATAAGCAGGTTCCTGTTGTTTGAAATGTCAGAAGAAATGGAAGTTTTCTCTCCTTTCACATTACATACACCATCCTGCAGGCATATGGTCTCTACATGGCTTGCTCCTCAAGAAGTGTAGTCAGTGTTGCCTGTCCCAAAGGATGTGTGAGAAGACAGCAATGAAGGCTGTCTAAAACTGTCGAGGGACAGGAAAAAGAGGCTAACAATTCTTACGGATCTGTTCCCCTCCATTCTCCTTTCCCCCTATCTCCAACAATGCACATTAGGACACTTTATCATTAAGAAATGTTGACTGTTTAAAGTTGCATTTCCCAGTACACTGGGGCTATTTTCCTTTTCCCAAAACACACAGTAATTTTAAGAACTTGCTGTGGTTTTAGGTAAGCAGTGAGGAACTGAAGTCTCAGTGGACAGTGGCATTCAGGCTTTTTAGTTCACTGCCCTGTAAAGTACCATAGTTCAAACCTGTCTTTTATGCTGGTAGCAGTCATGGTGTCAGCACCAGAGATAACTCTAAAGAGAAACTTCCTTTGGGTGTCATGGCTGTTGCCTCTTTTGCTTCCAAAACTTGGACTAGTATTTTAGAGACATACCAGGCAATTTGGAGACTTTGACAGATGGACTTGGGTGATTTTAGTGGGAGCAGTCAGGAGTTCTGCTGTCACCCTTCTGCATTCCAGTCCTTGCCAGAAGTTCTTGCCCTGGAAGCGTGAGCTGTGTGCCAGCACTTCTGCCACTCTCATTCGCAGCTTTCCTTTTCAGTTGATACTAAGTTGGTACTAGCATGCTATGCGGAGAACTTGGGAAGCTGGGCTGCATGGGGACAGTAATTTCCTGCAAAGTGGTGAGAGATGGACACCTGGGACCCTAATGTCTTTTTACTTTAGCTGCTTAGCTGGAAAGCTCTTTGCAAAATATTTAGCCAAGTAACAGTGTATCATAGTGTTTCTGAAGTTTTTGCTATTGTTGTTTTATGGGTTAATAAGGAATAAAGGGTGAGGGGAGAGGAGAAGAGAAAAGGATTGGAATAGGACAGAAAACTACTGATGAGGACAAATGATGCTGGCAAAGAAGCAATGTAATTGTACTTTGCTAAGTGACATGTATGAGTTATGAAATATCTGCAGGAAATCTCAGAAGTGTTTGAACCAGATGTGTTTCAGTTCTGGTGATCTGTTAGCAAAATATCAAGTACTCTGTGGTCTATTAAAAAAAATAAATTTATGCTTTGTTGTATAATACAGATCTAATAATGAGCTGACTTCCAAATTATACAATGTGTACTGTTGATACATAGCTATAGAGACTGAGAGATTCTTATTCTGAATTTCAAAGTTATAGTATCTTTGTGTTTCTTCCTATCCTTGTCTAATTCATGTTGTATCTTTTCACTGTAGAGGCTTATTCCTTATCAAAGAAGATACAAGACCCAGAAGGAAGCAGATAGACCTAGCTCCTTGAGGAGGATGAAATAAGAACAAGATAAGAGGAAAGACTTCTTTATTGAAGTAAGCAACAGCCAAACTCACATTAAGAATTGGAAATTATTTTCTAGAAACTTGCTTCTGTGAGCTTTTGACAGTCTGGACTCACCAGTTCCCTGCTTATGGCTGGTAATGGCAGCAGAAGTTTTAGAATAATTAGTGTGAATGAAATGAAGAAAGTTCTCAACAAATGCTTCTCAGCCTGCATTTATTATTATTTTTCTTGGGATAACATTTCCATTTTATTTCATGGTAATATGAATTCTCCTTCTTTCTTCTCATTGCAATTTGCAGTTAAACCTAAAGTTATAGCTACACTTTTTTTAGTCCAGAGGCAAAATCCTACAGATTTCAATGAGAATCAAATATAATTATTGTTGAATTCAGTCTGGGAGCAGATAAGGTTTTATAATACGTACTTTACTGATGACACAAACGTAATTTTTTTTTCAGTGCTAATTGTAGTTGACCACAGCTAGTTAGTCAAAAGGAGTAGTCTTTCTCACCATTTTCAAGAACTGGAATCTGTTCCGTATTTGCTAAGTGATGAAGATTGCAACAGTGTTAAGTCTGCAATATGATCTTATGTGCAGTAAATGTTGTACAAGGGAAATAGAGAGCTATTGAAAAGATTTTATGAAAGCCCTGAATTTAGTTTCTATGTTCTCAGCCATTCCTAGTTTCTGGGATACATTTAAAACCAGTATATATCTTCCCCCTTCTGTGGCAATGTCTGTACATGACATGGGAAGTGTGCATTTCTTTTGCAGTCATAACAGCAGGAAGAAATTTACATGTTGCTCCTGCTAGGGTGTTCACTATTATTTTGGCAATGTAAAGGAGTCATCTGATTATGTGTGGCTTTGTTGATAATGATGGAACTTGTGCTTACCTGTGCACTGAGAATAATACGGGGAAGAAAATGTAGGTGTATGAAGTGCACATCTGGAGGAGTAAGCACTGTCATTTGCCACTGCTTCCTTAACAGTGTATCATTCAAAGAAGCATTATTTATGTTTAAACCTTGCTAATGCTACAAATGGATTTGCTGCTTTACCCAAGAAAGCAGTTCAGACAAAAGTGCTGACACATTTCTTCACAAACTGAAACTCCTAATAAATCTAATTTTTTATGATTTTCCCTAAGCTTTTTTGATCCATTTCTACTCTGTGATCAGGTACATCGAATGGTATATGACTGGAACTGTAGCTGAATGTTTAGAACTGAACCAGTTTATACATTTTCAAAAGCTGTATATATTTACTATTTTCTGTTGACTTGTGAATCATTGGTCCTGATGCACTTCTGCGAAGCTTAGTATCAGCTGTAGATCAGCCTATGTACAGGAGGATGCTCACAGCCCTAGTCCTGCTGGCCACACTATATCTGTTACAAACCAGGGTTCTATTGGCCTTTTTGTCCACCTGGCCGCACTGCTGGCTCTGTGCTCAGCCACCTATCGACCAGATAGCTCCCCAGGTCTTTTTCGTGTATCCTACAGCTTCCTCTCTACATACGTAGCTGGTTTGGGGAAAGGGAGCCAGACAAATGCAGGGGTTTTATTTCCTTTTGGGATTCTACAATCCCAAAAGGGATATTTTTTACAATTCTACAATCCCAAAAGACATATTTTTAAATTTTTTTTTTATAATTATTTTTCAGATATTTAATTAGAAATTTAAGAAAATTAGAAAAAGAAAAAAAAGAAGTACAATCCCAATTTCCTTTTGGGAGTCTACAATCCCAAAAGAGATATTTTTTACAATTCTACAATCCCAAAAGACATATTTTTTTAAATTTTTTTATTATTCTTTTTCAGATATTTAATTAGAAATTTAAGAAACTTAGCTAGAAAAAGAAAAAAAATGAGTATCTTGGTTCATACTTTACAACTGTGCTGGCAGTCTGAGAGTAAAGCAATTTCAGGTACTTACAACAGGCCTGTGTATTTTAATTGAGTGTTCAGCAGCTCAAAATAAAGAGTGGAAAGCAGCAATAAGTCAAGGTTTAAATGCTGTTAAGTTTAAATGGTAAAATTATTTAATTATTTAGGATCTTTTCCCTGCTGACTGACAGTGTCGACCTTTTTAGAACTGAAACTGGAATTCTGGGGATTTGGGAGTAAGACACTGAAGTTTTTTGAATCAGAGCTTCAGTGATGACTCCTGGGGTGCTAAAAGGGAGCAACGTTTTCATTCTTTCTCCATGTCATTTAAGAGTGCAGGAATGACCCTATTGTGCCAGACTGGAAGTTCACGTGCTGGTGCATCTGGCGGTGCCAGGAGGGACGGTGGCGGATCGAACGGTTATCGACGGCCATCAGCAGCCGTTTGCCGAGATGAGCAGCTCAGCGAGGCAACCGCGAGCAGCAGGCCGTGGGGCTAACAGCGCCGGGGAACCCGCTGCTGCCGTACCGCCGGGCAGAGGCGCTGCGCCGCTGTGCAGCGGTGACCGGCAGGGGGCGGCGGGGCGGGGACGGCACTGCCCCCTGGCGGGTAAAGCGCTCCGCTGGTGGCAGCGCTCGGGCAGCGCGCGGCGCCTCAGGCGGCTGCAGCCGCTCAGGGCCCAGGGTCCGGCCCGCGCCAGAGAGGGGGCCCGGGGGGAGTCCCCTCGGCGCGGAGCAGAGACAACGAGGGCTTTTCCCTGCGCTGCCCAGGGAGCACCTGGCTGCCAGGCAGGCTCCCTCGTAGCTATACAGCTGCCCAGGAGTCGGGCTGTGGTGGAAAACACATGCTCGTTCTCAATTGAGGAATAGCCGCATATTGAAAAAATGTACTTTGGTCCTGTCTGGATTCTTATGGCTAGAAGACATCGATTCATGGAATGTTTTGTGATTTATAATAACAAATACTGAAGAGTCTTACAGATGCCTCAGTCATATCCTAATGAAGAGAGTCCTTTGGAACGACTGAATTTTTTTAGTTACTTAAAGAGATAAACTGGTCATTCTTTTTTGTTAATAAATTTAGAGGATAATGGTGCCAGGGAGGAAACCTGGCCAGGCACTTGTGGATTTATCATCCAGAATTCATCTCTGTCTCACCCTGTGCGTATTATGATTACAATACTCTGCTTTTTGCTCGTTAATGTTTATGTTGTAAAACAGACTCCTGGCAAGAGAAGCTAGAACAAATAAGTCTTGTTAAAAATAGCTCTTCTTTGGGCAGTTAGGCCCCCCAAAAATAGGAGAGAAAAGAAAGGAGGGAAAAAGTGGAAAAGACACATTTGGGATCAGTAATCATAGAATCATAATGTGAAATGGAAACAAAAGCTAGCATTTTAACTGAAGTTCCATTTTATTTGCTGTTTTCCTGCCTGCTGTTTTCATCTTTGTCATAAAAACATCAAACATGTGCCACCTCAGTTACTTTGTAACTGTGGTAGTCAAGGGAGGGAGTCTTTCTACAAAAAATAGCAAACAGATTGGGTTTGATGTATCACTGAATTGGGAATAACTCACTGAAGAGTGAACCTGTTGGCCTTAAACAGTAAATAGCATGTGTGATTGGGTGACCATTCTATTCTGTACCTCATGAAGGTCAGTAATGCTGAATTGTTAGTCTCTGAAAACATATAAAGGACATAGACTTAAGTATATAGAATAGTACAAGCAGCATAGCATAAAACCAAAAAGCATCAAAGGTTTGTAACAGATTGTAACCTAGCTGCTGAAATATCAACAGTTACTTGCAAGAAGCCTCCTTCTGCCTAGGTTCACTTAATATGCAGTCTTAGGAGAGTACGGAACTTATGTCAGATGTACCAGCTGTAAATTCTTGAGACCTTTAGGTTTTTGAATTAGATTTTGTCCTAAATGTCCCAACAATAATTATGCTCTACTGCAGTTTGGTAAATTCGTGAATTCTGCCACCCAATAATTCAAAATGGAGTAGTCCCATCACCATCATTCATGCTTTAGTTTTGCACACTGAATTATTCAGATAGAGTAGATGACAACCCATCTAGACTGATGAAATACACTGTCAAGGAGGAATGGGCCTTATCAATTTATGAACCTACTGTGCAGGGTTATAATCCATATTTTGGATTTTCAGGATCTCTCAGCTCTCTACACTACTTTATCCTGGGAGTTCCCTTTAATTAAGAATTCCTTTTCTATGTTCAGTGCAATAGTAAATGTTTCAGTAGGACTAGATAAGCAGGACAGATATGTCTGGAGCCATATTTGATGGCACTCTAGATAATAGTTTTCACCAAAGTTTTCTTTGCTAAGACATTTTAAAGTAAATACTTTAAACCAGGTTTTCTTTGTAAGAAAAGCCTAATAAGATTAGAAAGCTGGAATTCTGAGCATGCTTTGTGTTTTGTTCCCTCCCTCTTTAAAGATGTTCACAGTAAGCTGTCTTGAGTCAGCTTTCTACAACAAAATTTTGGCTTAATTATAAGATCTGTGGTAGTGTATACGAACACATTATGAACCCTGTGACTGTCAGTTGTTGTGTTAAATCACTGGAGTAATTTAGTTCAAATCTCATTTTTGGAAGGGACACTAGCAATGACCTTGCATCCCATTGCCTTTCACTGAGACTTGGAACTCAGTGTAAAAGCTATGCAGTGGCATAGTGGCTGGCTTACTATTGTGGTTTATCCCCAGCTGGTAATTCAGCACCATGCAGCTGCTCACTCATCACCCACCACCCCCTTTCCCTCCTCCTGAGTCAGGATGGGGATGAAAATTGAAAGAACGTGAAACCCATGGGTCAGATAAGAACAGTTTAATAACTAAGTACAATATACTACTACTATCAGTAATAATGATAAGGGTAATACCAAGGGGAGAGAATATAAAACTAAAAGGGGAAATAAAGAAAAAATAAAATAAAACCAGCAAACATAAGTGCTGCACAGTACGGTTGCTCACCTCTTGCTGACCAATACCCATCCCAACCTGAGCAGCGATCTGGGCCTTCCAGGTAACTCCCCTCAGTTTATATACTGGGCATGACATGCTGTGGCATGGAATACCCCTTTGGGTCGTTTAGGTCAGGTGTCCTGTCTTTGCTTCCTACCGGCTTCCTGTGCCCCTTCTCACTGGCAGAGCATGAGAGACTGAAAAGTCCTTGATCGGAGTAAGTGCTACTGAGCAACAACTAAACCAGTGGTGTGTTATCAGCATTATTCTCAGACTAAAGCCGAAACACAGCACTGCACTAGCTACTAGGAAGGAAATTAACTCTATCCCAGCCACAACCAGGACACTTACAAAGCCATATATGGTAAAGTGTCTAATTTTCATAAAATCTCAACAGTCAGCACCATGGTGTAGAACTCTGTGAAATCCCCTTGTTGGTGTCTCTTGGTGAGGTCAAGGGGGTCAGGGGATGATGGAATAATTCTGCATAGTTGCAGGATGTAAAGGTCTTGGGGTGCATTTTTTTTGGTGTTCATCTCACAGTGATCTACAGGAAAAATCATAATATGTATGGTTCAGCTGTAGGTGTAGGGAGGGCAGGATGCTTGCCCATGATGTTATTTAGATGAAGATCTGCCATATGAAGACGAAGATTCACAGGAGACACCTAATGCTCTTGAAATATATTTAAAACAATGCTTGTGTCAATGGAAGTCATCTACCATTGTGAGTCCATATTGAGCAGAATTGTTTGTCCTTACATTAACTATTTGACTGATTAATTTCACAACTTTTTTATTGTTTCTTTCTTTGCATTTAGTTTTGTTTCTTTGCTTCTCCTGGACAATCATAGGTTTTCTTGCCTATAAAATTCCAATATTAAGGTTTTTCTTTTAATGGGGAGAATTTTAAGGTTTTTCAGAGTAAAGCATAACACCTATCTTTCTTTGGTTTTGGCAACACACAATTTTTCCATCACTTGTCACTGTGACAACAACGTCCCTGTCAGTCC
>JANRGW010014902.1:0-12312 GCA_024733675.1 Psilopsiagon aymara | reverse complement strand
CACACTGGAGCGGTTTGTGAATAACTGCAGCCCATGGGAAGCACTTATGTTGGAGAAATTCGTGGAGGACTGTGTCCAGGTAGGAGGGACCAGAGGCTGGAGAAGGGGAAGTGTATGCTGACAATAGCTCCCATTCCCCCTCACCCAAGCCTCTAAGGAGGAATAAGGCAGAGAATTCAGAAGCAAAGTTAAGCATGGGAAGAAGGGAGGGTTTGCTGGGAGTGCTTCTAAGATTTGGTTTTATTTCTCATTATCCTACACTGATTTGATTGGCAATAAATTAAATTAATTTCCTCAAATCAAGTCTGTTTTGCACATGATGCTAATTGGTGAATGAGTTTTCCCTGTCCTTATCTCAACCCACAGCCTTTCCATATATTTTGTCTCCTTTGTCCAGTTGGGGATGGGAGTGACAGAGCAGCTTTGGTGGGCACCTGGCATTCAGCTAGGGTCAATCCACCACATGTTGTACCTATGGAGTGGGTAAAGCCAGTTTGTGGCAATAGGTATGAAGACTCCGTGGGCTGCACTGTTAAAATTAGGAAAGAAAGAAATGGCTGGGAAATTATAAAAAGACCCTGTTTTCATGTCTTAAGCCTGTTACCATCTTTAGGGATTAACATCAGCTAGGGAGCAAATTGCCCTAAGCCCTCCTGCCATGGGCCTCTGCTCTGCACCACTGCAGCTGTCACCTGGGACGCAGTATGGGATTAGAGCGAGACGAAGCTCTATCAAGATCTATTCCTCGCAACAATGATGACACCCATTGCAGGAGAAGATGAGCAGCGTTTCCAAAGCCTCCTGGCCAGGCAAGATTATATTTCTGCAGCGGGACTTGATTTAACAGAACAGCAAAGAGGGATGGGCCACAAGGACCATAAAACTTACTTCTACTCCCCCAGTCACCATCAGAAGAGTTGTCCAGAGATGCAGCCATCTGCTCTTGCTGACCCAGGCTCTATTTGCCGGCACAGCACCTCCCAGGCATACCTGCTCCAAGTTTATGTTCTGCTTCCCTCTCACCCCTTCATACATCTTCCCTGCTTCTTGAGAGCTTTCAGCTAGAGGTCTGAAATCGCACCAGCATCATGCTCTCTAGGCAGCCCTTGCCCATATGCCTTCTCTCCAGGTGATTGATGATGGTGTAGAAATGCCCATGCCATCTCTTCCACAGGTGAATGCAACAGTGATGGAGTGGCCAAGCTCACTGAGGCCAAGGTAATAACCGAACCATCACCTCTTACCCTGGGTAAGACCTGTGTTAGAACTTCAGGCCCTAACGATAGCAAGCACCTGAGGGCAGCAAGCTGGCTGAAGGTTGGAGAGGACAGCTGGCTATGACCTTAGCCCTTATCTTACAGGTTTAGTCATGCTGTGGCAGGGATGTGCACATGGGAAGAGCATCTCTGTCTGCAAAACTACGCCTGCAGCCTATAAACAGTGGCAGGCTTGCTTACTGCAATGCATTTTCCCCATGCTACTGCAATTTTTCTCTGGGCAAGTGTAACATTGCAATTGACCTTCCTTGAGTATCATTGACATCAGCAATGAGTCCTACATCCAACACAATAGGCAGCTGCCAAGCTGGGGATATATAAGGATCTTGAGACCCTGCTGTGGGTCATAGCATAGGTTGTATTTTGGAAAAGAGGATCCCTGTCAGACACAGAGGGTACAAGGATTCTCTGGACCTTTGCTAGAGGGGGGAAGGATTCAGTTCTCCCCTGCAGCAGGGATCGCTAGTGGCACATTAGGGATATAAAGGGCTTGTGGTCCCATGCCAGGGGTCACACCAAATCCAGCCCTCCAAAAACCACACAGTGGCAAAGTAAAGTAACTCATTAGCGCTGTGTGTTTTGGAGTTACTTCTCATGTGTCACAGCAGTCTAGGGAAAAGACAGACTGGGACACGCACAAATCATCCCACAAGAGCTGTTATGAGCCATTCATTCATAAATCAGGAGTGTGGGTAATTCAAAATCAATTCAACAGGTTGTAGCTAAAAGTGTGACCAAGGACCTACACACTAATTTTATGGAGTTGCTGTCAGCACACAGAAAAGATCAGGGCACACCTCTGTGCATGTCTACGGCAACAGAAAAAAAACAGCCAAAGTATTCTGCAGTCACAGGACAAGAGGGAAGGAAAGAGGAGGAAAATGAATAAAAATCAGGCTGCCAATGCTCCAGACTATTCTTCTCTCACCCTAAAAAAGGACAAGGATTCTGAAAATTAGGAGGAGATAATCAGCAGTAAACATCTGAAAGTCAAGGTTTTAAACTTGGATTTATCTTTCCTTCTCCATTTCTACAGCAGAGAAAGCAAAAGTCTTCCAAATGCTCTATATACTGACATTTTTTCCACCTTTTTTTGTTTTTCCTTTTGCTTGGCGATGAATAAAGGCTTGATTCCTACATCAGACCCTCCAGAGCCCAGCCCATAAACCAACTGCCAAGGTTATCGCATGACTTATGGACAATAGGAGAAATGGATTGTTGCATGGTTGCTCAAAGGAAGTTGTGAATGCCCCATGCCTGGCAGTGTTCAAGGCCAGGCTGGACAAAGCCTTGGGTGATATGGTTTAGTGTGAGTTGTTCCTGCCCATGGTAGGGGGTTTGAACTTGATAAGTTGTTTCCAACCCTAACTATTCTATGATTCTATGGTAGAAATCCCCAAAAATAATTCTTACTTGTGGGTGCAGGAAGTTCGAGGTATGGGCTAGATGGTGCAGTAACTTTTGGCTTTCTTTGGCTCCAAAAGACATAAGCCAGGATGACCTTTATCATGCATAGGCAGGTGAGCATTATGGAAAGGGTTGTAAAAGGCATATTGTTGCCATCTCTCAACTCTGGGTTACCTCCCTGTTGCAAGAAGTTGGTGAACTCCAACCATAACTGGCAAAAAGAAGGGTGAGGATGCTCCATAATCTGCTTCAGTGCAAAGTCAAATCAAATAGTTCAATTTCAGCTGCTTCTTCCCGGTCTTTCTGCTCTGAAGCCAGTGATTAATCCAGACAAAGGGGTTGCTGAGGGGAAAAAAAAAATAGAAAAATAAATACTTCAGATACAAGTATTTATTTGCAGGTACTAAGTGATTTCTTGATTTATTCTGCAGCCTGCTGCTTACTTGCCTGTAGCCCTGAGTGCTCAGAGTTTCACAGAGAAAGTCTTTTAGCTCAAAGAGAACTTTCAGGCTGACATTTGCCTGATGTGGGCAGCAGAGCAACAGTTGGTTTGAAAAACAAAACATTGATGAAGAACATGAAACTAATCTGAAACCCTTTCAGCTAGATAAAGGCTTTGGTTTACCACCAGCACATACCTAAACATGTCCAGGCCTAATAAAGAAGCATTATCACTACAGCAGATGCTAAATGCAAGCATTACTTTTCAGGGGCAGAGAAGAAATAACCTGTATATAAATACAGATACAGACAGGCAGGTACCAAGGTAGGCTCTCAGACTGCAGGCTTTCACATTCATCTATTTATAGTGGATATCATCAAAATTAACACAAGGACATACCATTACAGGAAAGGAACAGCTATCACACCCTTATCCTAGCAGCCCAAACAGGATCTGAATACAGGATCTTTCAGCAGGTTGCCTTTCCAAGTCATTGGCGTTGCCATTTGTTCCAAGGAACACAGGGAGAAATACATGGCAGATCTGACATTTTTGGAGACATTAAGAACACAAACAGCATAAACCATTAGATCAGCATCCTGCCTGCCAGGGAAAGCTGAAGAAGCTGGGTAGGGAAAGCAGCAACTTACTGAAATCCTGGGTGTCTCAAGGAGAATTTGAGCAGTGCTTTTTAGTTTGTTCATGATTTACTGCACGGTATGGTGTTTTCCTGTTCAGCCTGGAACAAGCCTTACTCAGAAACAGAAGAGTCCTGAGCAATTTATTACCTCTTCCCATCAAAATGCAGCAGTATAAACAAGATAATCAGATCTGTGACAACTTAATTATCACCTTCTCAAGGTGGCTGCCCTATCCCAACCCTTTTATGGAGCCCATAGTGCGCTGAAACCCCACGACTTGGCCAAGGTCTGCTGGGGAAGCCACCAGCAAAACATCTCCACAAGGCAGCTGCCTTGGAAGATCACATCCTCCTTAGGTACTTCGCCACAAAATTGAGTAAACTTAAAAACAAAATGAACCTTAAAATCTCTGCCGAACCCTGACATTGGTCCCATACCTAGGGAAATGCATTGAGGTTGGGCCTGTCCATCAGGACTGAAGAATCCCTTTTTTGACTTGCAGGTAGCAGGAGTGAAGTATTTTCTAGAAAGGAGGGGCAGAGGGAGTCCTCTGGTAACATAAGTCAGTTCAGATGGTGCTGGCTTACAGGTCCCTTTCTTTAAATTGATTAATAATTTCACATTTAAATGGACAACATAAATTAATTTCTGAATTGCACCATTAGTAAGTAATTAATTTCTTTGCTCTGTGAAACTAAGATATCATTGTTATCTAAATCTATAAAGAGAAGAAATGCTGAATGAGGACTCCATTAATGTAAAAATTGATTTTTCCATTTAACCTCTTCTGAGTTGTTTTTTTTTTCTCCCCTTTCCCTCCAATGTGTTTATTTTTCAAGTGGGCGAGGGTGTGCAGAGTAACCTGGTTTATACTTCCAGTGGTAATCAAAAGATCATGCATGTTCATTTCAACCAAATGATGTCATTATGAAGGCTGTTAAAGCTAGGGTTGCCTTGGAAACACAAAATACTGATAGTTGAGGTTGGACATCTGAGTTCTCTGTAGGCACAGTAATGAGGAAATGGTGTGGCCCTGCCAGACCTGGCCTGACAGGTCACACTGGGAAGATCATCCCAAGTTACTCAGATGGTCTCTTTAGCACTTATCAGGCTACCATTTTTCCTATTCCTCCTACCACCTGCCATAATCTATTACTTTTATGGAGCCAGGAGCAGAGAACTCACTCGTTTCAAAGGCAAGCAGAAATAATGAGGCATGTGGTAAAACTTGCTCATCCCAGCAGGAAGGGCATACCAGCCAAAGGCTGTGCATAGCTTACCAGCAGTCGGCTTACTTCCACATCTCAACACAAAAAGACATACCTGATGCCTCTGCCACTCTCTCATTGCAGTCCTGAAGAGAGTTGTACTGGGGACTCAGGGTGTCTGCTGACCAGAGCCAGTATCCAGTTGTAGCCAACCCCCTTTCCAAACCAAGGAACTCAGACATGGTGCAGAAGATCATGGCAGCATCCTGTTGCCCACTCCAGGGGGGAAGGTGCACCCTGAGAGAGAGGAGCTTTATTTTGGGTGCCCTCAAGCAAGGGATTTCCCTTGTGAAGATCAGGACCCTCCTGGCTGGGCAAAACAAGTCTGTCCCCTCTTTTAGACCTGGATTCTGTGAGGATACTTTGACTCAGTTATTTGAAAAACAATTCCAGAAACAGAACCGGCATTCTATCTACTACTTAAAAAAAGCCCTATTTTTTTTTTTTTTTTTTTATATGCAGTGAATATTTCCACGGCTTTGCTGCCTAGATTGCTTTAGGCATCTGTCCCCACTGGTGTCATTTGCATGGGACAGACAATGAGAAACAATAGACATGGGTTATGCAGCACACTTTGAGCAGCCCAGGACTTGGCCCACCAACAGAAAAGGATGCAGACTGGTGCTGTTTTCAGGGCAATTTCCTGGGTCTCTTTAGCCAGTTCTGCTCTTCCCAGTTCAAGGCACTGAATCAGAAAGCTTAGGACTAAAGTGGAGATGCGTAAGTACCACTGATGCAAAGAGACACATCTGCTTCCCACCACTGAGAAAGCCCAGTCCATCCCACTGAGCTCCTTTAGCTGTGCCAAGCCATGATTTCACAGTTTCTTTTCATCTCTTTTTTACCTACTCTGTCCCAGGAACAATGCAATGCCATCTCTGTTCACATCACACTGAGCTGAAAGTTAGCTTTAAGGTATGCCTTGGAGAGAAGGGGGCACAGTCTGAAACGTGTCTTCAAATGTAGGCACCATATCCACTGCTCCACTGCTCTAAAGAGAACAGAGCAAGTTGAATTATTTACAGTGAGGATTTTGGCTGAATCTGTTTTTTTGTTGTTGTTTTTCTTTTCCTTCTCTTGTTAAAGAGCACAAAACAAAATGTGCATACAAACAAGTCAATGGAATGAAACATTTACTATCTGTGCAAGGAGTGTTAAATGAACTCAGTTCAGCTTCTCGATTAATATTCAGATGACCCCTATTCACTGTCAGGGTTTTTTTCACTTTGGCAAATAGGTAACGACATTAATATCACCATGTGCTCTTTCTCTTCCCTTATTGAGTCACCTTTTCCTTACACACTGAAGTTTTTTTTAAGGTTCATCAATTGAAATTGTTTGAACGCACTGAGAAAAATAATAAAAAGAACATTTCATAACATTGGCAGGACCATTTCAGGCAAGAGCATTTTGAATATTTATTTGCCCTTTCTGTGAGAAATCTCAGCAAGAAAAAGTCATTGTGAATAAAAGGAACTGCAAACACCACTGAAGTAGCTCTGTAGTTCTCATTCACGAGGATTTCTGCACAGGCTCCTGGGAGAACTATCATGCAAAGTAATACAAAATCCCTTGCAGTGTCAAAGCTTTGGACACTCTCTAATCCTCCTTGTTCAATGAAAAAGTATTTTCCTGACAGCTGAGGGCCCAAGCTGGTTTTGGTGGTTTTGGGGGCGGGGGGGTTGTGGTTTGGGATTTTGGGTTATGTTGTTTGGGGTTTTTTTCAATCCCAGGCAGTTGGGACTAACTCATCCACTATCCCTCCATTGAACAGAGAGTACAAGCTGAGCTTCCTCGCTCTTGGAGCCATGGGAAGGTGGGGGACCCACACAGAAAAGCTAATCAATGTGCAGGTCAGAGCAGAACTTTGTACAACAGGTTTGGATTAGACAAGATCCCATTTGGGATCAAAATGACACTGAATTCCTAAGGAGTAGAGCCAAAACAACCTTCTGCCTGGGAAAGTGAAAGCAGGATAGCAGTATCCACTGAGGTTTTGGGGCTCAGCAATAAAAGCACCAGGGCAAATTTACTCATAATTAGTCTTTATGGGCAAAAATATCCTACAGAATTTCGTTCTTGCCATAGAATTTTATAGGGTGGTTCAGAAACTTATAGAAAGGATATTGTTTTTCATTATCTTGCGCAGGTTTTTAGAGCATTTCTCTAGAACCCTGTTGGTTTCAGCCCTGTTAAATTCAATAACTTCCCTAAGGGAGTGCTTTAAGTGTCAGGCTTGATTCAGTTATATAAAGGGATAAGGGAATAATCGTTAGACAGTACACGGGGATGGGAGAAGTGGTTTTGTGTGGCACCAGTCTTATTTAAGAACAGTCTGAATTTATAGATGAGGCTGACGAGAAAGTTGGAAGCAACTAACGTTAAGTGTAAAAGACAAAACCCAGGCAATGCTTTTAGAAAGGGCTGTGATTAACTGGGATACCACAGAGACATGGGGATGTTTCAGATGAGTATTTTAAGTGTTGTTAGATGTTTGTCTTGGTTTCATCAAGATGATGTCCCATGTACTTTTCTTGCTATTCATAATGTAAGCTATTGGCACTGGAGTTTATGTAACAGCCTGTATTGCTTACTTAGCAATTAACACATCCTGCAATTAGCAATCTAAAACACCGAAGTCTTTAATATTTCTTCTTACTGTTAACAGAATATTTTACTTCTAATATACTGTTGTCCTTGCACATTAATTTATTATGACAGTATGAACCATGACTAATCCTTCTGAGTGCTGAGCTCAGGCACAGACCAAAAAAGCCAAATCAGCATCTCTCCCTCCAGCTACTCATCTAGCATCCTCTCCAGAAATATGGGAGGTGGACAAATGTGGCCTTCAGGAAACAAAGAGTGTGAAGCAGGGTGAATATCTCTATCCAGCACCTGCTGTGATTAGGAAGCACCTGCAATATGGAGAGATGAAAGAGTGTGAGCTTTGCTTTACAAGGTGTTGCAGCAGGGGAGAGGCAGCTCCCAACAGCCAGGTTTCTAAGGGCACATGTGAGTTTAATGATGATCTGATAGACTTTTCAAAAAAGGCAGACAGGCCCAACTCCATTTTCTTCACTAGCAGACGAAATAACATGCATTTTTCAGCCTATGAGTCAAGACACTGAAGATTTCTGCTGCTAACCAAGGATTTTTACCCACACTTCCCAGATCTGCTTCATGAGCAGGTTATCCTCAGGTTCTTCAACCTTCAGGTGACCCTCACCATCTGAGCCTCATCCAGCCCCATTAGCTGGGACCCTTCAAGCCACACCCGTGCATTGTGTGGTGCTTTCCGAAGTCTGCACCAAATGGTGCTCAAGACACCATTGAGAAGCACTGTTAACACCAGCTCTGACTGCAATGTGAGCCTTGGTATTGCTGGAGTCAGCAGCAGGCAAGGCAGATTTAGAGCAAATTTTGCCATCAATGTCCCGAAACCAGTAGCAGGCAGGGCTGGTCAGTGCCAGAACATGGTGAGGTCACCCAAGTCCCTCCCTGCAGTACCCATATGGTTGGGAATAAATGTCTTGCTTGCCTCTGCCTACTCAGGCATCACTTAACACCCAAAGCCCTGAGAAAAAACAGCTTCTACTTTTGTACAAGTCGGGACAACTGCAGGAACTCTTCCCAACTACCCAAATACCTCATTTATCCCCGGAGTTACACAGCTCTTCTCAGCTCTGTGCTGGTCCAGATTTCCTGGTGCTACATTATGAACCTTTTTTACGGCCTCTTTGGGTTCATCCCTGGCCTGAGTGTGAGACGCTCCATTTGTTTTGGCAAGAACGTCCCTGAGATTTATACCTGTAATTATACAGGTAACCTTTCCGACATGGAATTTTAAAATTATCAATGCTAAAGCAACCTACACATTAAATGTGATTAATAAGATGCCAAATGGTTGCTAGTCTGTGCCTCCCTGCTTGTTAAGCATGTCAGCTGGCTGATCTCACTGCTGCGAGACATTGTGGGACACCCAAAAATGGTGTGGAGTGGCCTTGGTTATTCCCGTTGGACATATACACTGCTCCCACGCAATGTCCATGGGAGGGTTAGGGTACACACAAGCACAGAGGATGATTTCTGATCCTCATTAGTACCTTCTCCTGCCCCTCCTGCTCTCTCTCCTTTTGTCCCCTTCCTGGTGGGAGCTATCCCTGTACAGCCACAGGAAGGATGCTGAAGAGATGACAGCAGGATCTCAAGTGAAAGGGACAGAGAAGTGTGAGCCTAGCTGGAGTCAGGTTAAATGAGGTGCCCACTCACCCAGCACAAGGTCCTCCCTGCAGCATTGTCTTGCCATCCCCAGGGGTGACTAGCTGAGCTCTTCTTGCTCACTGAGCAGACAACAGCTTCACTGGCTATCAAAGTACCCACTACCCATATAATCAGGGAAAATATCATCTATCAGGGTGTCTATCAGGCTTCACAGAGGTGTAGAGTCCCCTCCTTCCATCAGAAAGGGCTACATGAGCATAAAATGAAGCTTTGCCAAGCAAGCCAGCTTCACAGTGTGCTTGGTAGGTTACATAGCACTATGCATTATGGCCCACATTGAGCTGAGGTATTACAAAGCTTGCACTTTGTTGATAGGTTGCCCAAAGACAGTAAAAATCAGTCATAGTCAAGCTCGCATTGACCTTCAGTCGACGGCTACAGCACACTTGAATTACAGGAGAAACGCTGAAAGCTGCTTCCCTATTCTCTGGACAAAGTTATTGCATATAAATTGTGTATTGATTAGAGGCAGAAAATGTTAAGAAGCCTCTCTGGGAAAAATGGAGGGTGGAAAGAAATTCAGGGACTGACAAAAGAGCTACTTTAATTAGGAAAGAAAGCAAAGTAGTGGGAAAGAAAAACAAACAACCTTCCCTCAAGAGCCTCCCACTTCAGCTCTGAAAATCAGATCAGGAATTGGCTCTCTTAAGGAAAGAAAACTGGATTTTGGAGCTATTTTGGCTAGGCAATGGATGCAGGAATATGAGTTGGCTTCCTCCTTTCACCCAGCACTGATGAGGATGAAGACTGGGGAAAAGACCAACTATACTTTCTACTGCTCCTGGATTTTGCATGCTGAATGGGGAAAGCGGTTGATCACCTAACGAGTGTGTAACAACCATGCTTATTTCTGCCGTCTAGCTCAAAGTGCTTACAGGGTAATTATATATTTTGGACTTCTTAGCTGTAATTACTGTGTTCTGTAATCCACAGAATGTGTCAGTAGAGTATGGGCAACCTCAAGTGGTCCAAGTATTCTCAGAGAAGTTTCTTGTTTATCTTCCAGCTTCTCCTGCCTCAACCTTAGATGACCACGGAGAGATGAGGTACTTGTTCTCATGCTAAGAAACCTCACCAGCTCCTTAGTATTCATGCAGCCAACCACAACTCTCTGGCCTGGGACAGATGCGACACTCATGGAAGCACAGGCAGCCCTGGCCTGCAGCTAATTACAGGCTAAGGGAATATTTCAGAAATTTGCTTCTCATTCAGATGGCCAAATAACATGTGGTGCTCATAGTAAAGTCACAGCACTCCTTTGGATAGACACCATTACATCAGGAGTGTCCGGATCAACTACAGGGTTTCAGCTTCTGCCTCCTGTCCCTTCACTACTTGGCACTGCCAGACTCTAGCTTCAGTAAGACACTTTTTGAATGACACAGCTATCAATAAACAGAAGATAGAGGTTTTAAAGTCAGCCTGGGTTTATGTAAAAGCCCTGCCAGCTTATCACAGATGGGACTAGCTGGGGTCAGAGTGAAAGCAGGTTCTTGAGCTTATCTCAGTGTACTGAAATGAACTGGTTTAGGACTCTACTACCTACCAGACTGGTACAGCCCAGGTTTCTCCTTGCCCTAAATTCTGTGTGACTCACTCCTCCTTTTACCTGAAGTAACCTCCTTGCTGTGTTTCCCTTCAGCTTCCCCTTCTTTTTGAAGCACATGCTGGACCCACACCTCCAGGAGCCAGCCCTGGTCCATCTCTGCATGCAGCAATTCCCCCTGCAGTCATCTCACAGCTCACATCCTACCTACATGCCCAAAATTAAATACAGACTCTCAATTATCATCCATCTCTCTCTCCAGATGAGAGAGGGCTGGCAGCTTGGCCAGGGCTGGAAAGGCAGAGTCTGTGGGAAAGCCTGGGATTCTCACATCTCTGACAATTAGCTTCTCTGTACATTTCCCAAGGCAGCTTAGCTTTGTTAGTGCAGCCTTTTTTCCAGAATCCTTTTATTTTCACACTAGCTCATGAAACAGAAAAAATGGTCTGCCTGGATGTCCCTGCAAAGTACAGCCACATACAGCCCCTCGTGGGATATCATCAGGGCTCCTGGTCGTACCGTGCTCCTGCTAGGGGAGACGGAACAAGGGAGACCTTTTACTCAAGGCTGGAAACCACCCACAGCAGATGAAGATAGCTGAGAGGTTCCTCCACAGGGATGGAAGAGGAGAGGAGGGGAGCCAGCTCATGCCTACCTCAACACTCAGAGGCCCCTCAAATCCAGGTTTTCCTAAAACCCAGGAAGCTACAACAGAGATGCCCAAGGATGAAGACAGCTCTGCATTGTTAGCCTCTGTTATAATGCCTCCATAGCCAGGTGCCCACCAATGACCGCAAGTTAGTGTTACAGAGCTCAGCTTAACCTAAATAAATTAAACCTAATTTATTAAGCTTAACCTAAATAAATAAAGCAGTACCTAAGTTCTGCCTCTGACCTATCTTAGAAACGTTTTCCTTCTTCCTCAATTTATGCCTTCATAAAAGCTTTGCAATCCATCCTTATGTGATAAAAAGCCAGGTTTTACTTCCTTCTGATTCCTGCCTATTGTTTTGGATAAAAATCTACTTGCAAGTGAAAAAAAATAAAGCAAAAAAACCCCAAAAAACTTGTGGGATACCCTGACCTTCAATGTACCCTTTCCTACAGGGTCAAGAAGATAACCAATATTAGGATCAAATAGCAGAATACAACCAAGTGGTCTTGAAGTGGAAGATGTGAAGATACAGAGCCAAGCACATTACCGGCTGTATGCACACAATGCTGGGCTGCAGCATCTCTTACTAACCCTCTTTGGTCAACAGTGAGCCTGAGTGTCATGGTTTAAGCCTAGTCAGCCACACAGTCATTCTCTCACTCCTCTGCCTTCCTCCCCCCCACCCCCTCTTCCAGAGGGATGGGTCAGAGAATCAAAAGAATGTAACTTCCATGGGCTGAGATAAGAACAGTCCAGTAACTAAGGTATAACACAAACCACTGCTGCTACCAC
>JANRGW010014901.1:0-27118 GCA_024733675.1 Psilopsiagon aymara | reverse complement strand
CTGTTCTCAGGCTGAAAGTCAAAAACACAGTGCTGCACCAACTACTAAGAAGGAGAAAAATGACTGCTACTGCTGAACCCTTAACATCACCACTGCATTGTCATGCCTTCACAATGAATGAGGTGATGAGATTAACTATAGAACTAACCCAAATATCATAGAATCATAGTATGGTTAGGGCATGAAAGGACCTTGAGATCATCTAGTTCCAAACCCCCTGCCATGGGCAGGGAAATATGTTTACGTGTATGAAATATCCATCCTTATACAATACCAATAAACCTGATAAGAGAACATACACATGAAAAGACAGAACATCATGATACTGCAGTTATTGGACTTTTTTCTTTGGTAGTTTTTTTCTTTTTATATGGAATTACAGCCCTAAGTAAATCTGATTTATAGTATTTATAGTTGCATTGCTGCCACCCAAACAAGTGATATTTTGCACAGCACGTGGTGGATACTTGCTCCCCTAAGCTAGCATCACAGGTTTGAAAAGAGGGCTGCTACAGTTTGTTCACTTGCATTCTTGATCGAATTATACAATCATCAGAACAAATGAACTGATATCTCTGCTTAAAAGCCTGATCATTTGGGTAAAAATAAACTTTGTGAGAGTGAATACTTAAGGCTGAATATGAATTAAGCATAATCTCATGTTTATGCTTCTGTCTTTACTGACGTACATATTGTCACTTTACTAAATTAGATATTGCCATTTTGATCTACATCACAGAGTTTCACTGTTTCCCAGGTCTTATCACTGAGATTTTAAGACAATTTCTGGAGACATAAATAATAAACAAAAGCTTAAAATTAACTTCCTCTTACTTTCTTGACATTGAGGGTTCTCATTCTGCACAAAATTTGTAGGAGAGCATCTTCAGTTACATAATGTCTAACTTACAGCTAAACGATACTTGTCTTCAACATATATTCCTGCTGAAACTTGTGCAACTGCTCTGCTGCCTTCTGCCAGCAGGTGCATGGCAGGAAGAGAGTTCACCTTGATGAACTCAGAGTTTGGAGCTATTCTGCAGCTCTGACAACTACAAACCCATCTCTTCTTTATGCAAAAGAACAATTTGTCTAGAAAAACAGTACCACACGATGATTGCTGAGGCCCTTCATGCTGTTTTTGCAAACACCCTTTCCACCAGTCTTTCCATAACTAAAGATCTGATTGCTCTTCAGTGACTTCTACTGTCAGTTCTCCAGGCCGGATGACTTGCTTCATTATACATTAAAAAATTGCCATATAATTCTCTTTGGCCAAGAATATTTTAGAGAAATATTTACTACTCAGAAGATTGCTATTTAAGAATTAAAGTTATGAATATTTGTAAGAGTAGCTATGTTTTCTATAAGGTACACCATAACATTATCTTGAAAGCTTTTGAATATTTGTCTTTTACCTGCTGAATAGCTTTGCTCTGACTATACATCACCATTGGCACAGAAGAAGCATTAGGAAACCTTTTACTTTTTACAAGAGATTCAACATTTGAGTCTTTTCAATTTTAAATCAATTCATTATCTAAACTACATTAACTGTTAATTCATACATTGAACTTATACCAGTATTAACTGTATTACATTTGCAGTAATAGAGAAAAAAATACTTTCTTCTTGGGTAGGAAACATAGTCCTTGAAATCACTTTTGATGAAACTGCACATTCTTTGATATTTACCTGAACTAAGGAAAAATTTAAGGCATTTTAATTGCTAAGTAAAATGCAGTTGATTTTTAGCAATATGCTTAAAGTATATTTGCTGCATATAACTTTTTTAAAGATAATTTTTTCAAAGATGCTTTTAATTTCCAATGCTAGATACAACTGTTAATCATCCCCATGTGAGCCATTCCAACTCAGTGCCCCTTCAGACTGTAAACCAGTTCAAACTATGTTTGTCAAAACCAAGGTGGACATTAGCATATCTCTCAGGAGCACTGTTTAACCTTAATAACTAAGCTGTTTATTGAACCTGAGATAACACGGTAGGGGTTTATCTGTACATTTGTTCCAATAAGATAAGATTCAACACCTATGACAGTGCAATTTGAAATTGTTTTTTAAATTTCCCTTTCTCAAGCAAGGGTGAACTCTCTTCTGCTGAGTAAACATGGAAATACAGCAGTTATAAGCAGACTTCCAGCATATAATGTACTTTCTGAAGGAACACTCCTGAACTGGCACTGTTCTCCCAACACGGAAATCTGGCTTGCCATTGTAAAAGACTATGTGCAATAGCCCTTAGAAATCCTACCTCCCCCACACACAAAGTACCACAAAAGAGTATACAGCAACAGAACCTGGTGTGGGACCGACCTTATTAAGGCGTCCCATACAGCAAAATTTAGCTAATCTAAACTAGATGTTTACAGCAGAATGAGACTAATTCCACTTAAGGAATGCCTGGTTTTCCCCACTGTCTGTAAACAGACAGTACCTGCATCAGTGAATAAAAAAAAGTCACAGAGAGTCCTCTGCACCAGAAGTGCAATCAGCATGAGGGCAGATGGGACATTACTGTCATTGTCATGTGGGCTCAAGAACTATGTAGTCTATGGAGAACATGGCCTGGTGCTGTCCCTTTTATATCCTGTATTAGGAATGGTCCCTCAGATGTCCTCCACAAACAACTCTTGGGCACCATCTTGCAATGAAAGGACTAGGTGGCACTGGCCAAAACCATGCCAGGACTGTGCAGTAAAGAAAAGCAGCAATCTGTTTCTCAGACCCACTGTATGTGGATATGCTTCATTAAGCATATCCAGTGACGAGGTCAAAAGTAGATACCTGGCTCAATCTGATGGCTCAGTGAAAAAGAGAAGCAGGAAGAAGTTAATACTTCTTTAAGAAGGAAGTAGGTATGGGATGCATGAAGTCAAAGAGTAAAATAAAAAGGAGGAGATATTTAGGCAAAAAATAAATCAATTTATATACAGGTAAAGCCAATAAATCGACTCATAACATTAATGAGACTCTCCAAATTAATTTATCTCTTCTATGAGACTTACATGTGGAATACATAATAAAAAGGGGTGCAATTAAGCCACTCACTTGAACATGACACAAGGTCTGCAAGTGCACCATCGCTAGTATTTGTAATGTTCTGAAATGCAGACAATGGTTTGGAACAAACCTTATTATTTTTTATGCATACTGTGGCTGTCCTATCCTCAGTCTTTATTGTTTGAAGATGCTAGTTGATTAAGTGCTTGATATCAATGTTTTCCCTGCTGTACATCCTGAAAAATCTGGAAACAGATATGAGATTATAGACTTCTATCCCTTTTTGTTTAAATGGAAATCCTGGTGGATAGAAGACCTTAAAAAAAAAAAAAAAAAAAAAAGAAAAAGAAAGAAAAATCGATTTGGTTTTGTATTCTTTTGATTTTTTTCTGGTTCGCATAGTAACGAAAATCCTGCAGGTAGAACACAACTGCATGTTTTCAAATATGAAGAATCAAGATAGAATCCAAAATACACAGAGAAAAAAGAAATTATGGATCATTTTTATTTTCAACTTTAAGCATTGCTGACTTGCTTTCTTAACAGTACCCTTCTCTATTACCACAGACCTGTGCGCAGCAGTCTTATGGCCCCTCTTTCATGTAAATCCCAATAAAAATTATAAAGTGCAAATTATTGAGACAAGAGCACTTAAAAACTTTTTTAAAAAGAGAATATTGATGCTTTTGTAGCCTTCATGCAGTTAATTTCTTCAGAAGATCCCGACACATAAAAGAGGATGTGAGAGCTGTGCAAAAAACTGCTGCAGTGAGAAACACAAATGAACACTAGCTGAACTCATGGGATTGCATATGCATGCATGCGTATACACCTCTCTCCTGTCACCTATCCATCCCCAAAGTCTCTAAACAAAAATTATCTGCTCAACTTGCTCCAATCATACCTTATTGTTTGTTTTTTACATATTCATTTTATAGTGTTGATACTATGCTCTCTAGATCAATTTTTAGATTTTGTAGCAACACTTCAGAGACATTAAATACTCTCTATTAAATGTTAACAATCACCATTTACCAAGTTCTTACACCTGAAGTCTTGATAGCTAGCTTCAAATCAATGCACAGTAAAATTCAAATCAAGGTTGAAATGACAAAGTAGAAGTGGATCTAGAAGCTTGCCAAATGCTACTTTATATTGACTCTGCAGTAAGGTGTAAGATGTCTGATGTGCACAATCAAAAGCATTAGACATGATATGAACTATATAAAATGCCACACTCTGTGCATGCCGTCCTGATAAACACACCTTTCACCTTTCAAAAATTTGTTCATTATTAACCTTTAAAGATGGTCTAAGAAAAAAAAATCTCCTCTTTGACTTAACTTAGGATTGCTTGTTCCACCTCTAGCAAAAGTTCCTCATGTTTGTCAGGAGAGCTACCTATTTCAGAGTATTCATTTGGGAGCAATATTTGGAGGTATAAAAATTTATGAAAGTCAATGACCTTCAGAAGGTAGTAACTCCTTGCTTGTGGGATTACCTAATTGAATATGGAACATTTGGGAAGCACCAGGACTGGAAAAGAAAATGGAAAAGAAATGGATCAAGTTTCATCAAGGAAACCAGAAATGCTCCTTAAACCGTGGCATGGCCTCTGATGGCATAACATGGTGAGGAACTGAGTTTAGTGCTACCCTGTTGAAAATCACATCTGAGATCTTTACACCTTTTGGAAAGCTGTTGATGCATTGTTTCAGTTGTTAAAACCAGCAGCAAAATAAATTTAGTTGTACAACACCACACGAAATGGAGTGTGTGTGGACAGAAGTCCCTTGTTTAGATACATGATGGCTCACAAATCCTATTCGGAAAAATACTTCATTGTATATTTGACTGTAAAGCAGACCTGTGTTTTTTCCCTAAACCAGAGAAGAATTCACTGACATGTTTCCACTTAAATTACTACTAGTTGAAACTTCAGAGTCAGCTTTACTTTAAGCACCTTTGCATATGCTTTCTTCAATGGAAATATTTTTCATAATCTTTAATTTTTCTTAATAACTACTACATTTCAAGCTCATATGTTAAATGGTCATCTACTGTTATAAATTTCTAGCTCTTTAAAATGCGTCCTTTCCAAAAATTTATTCTCCAAGTTAAGATGTGTGCAAAGGAGTTTATGATTTTCCTGTCTAGTCCATTAATCCCCAATTACTCAAAGTTTTCCCACTCTCAGTGAAACATTTATATCTCTGAGAAATAATGATTTCTATCCTTTCAAGTACATTTGACATATTCAGAAGGTTACAAAATTTTATTAAAAAGCCCATACTTAAGAATGAATAATTTTCCTGGATTACAGTCTCATTACAGAATGTTCAGAAACTCTTTTACCTTAAGCCTAGCAGCCAACTGCTGCATGCTTTCGAATACATTTCCACAGACAAAAATACCTCAGCCTTAGCTATTAGAATATTAACAGCATAAGATTAACATTTCTGAACATAAATTTTAATAACAACACGAAACCTTTTTTCCTAAATTTGCCCTATTTTAATGGAATAGTTCACAAAACTACTAATGCCTACAGCATAAGGAAAAGTAATTGTATGATGAATCTAAACAGAATTCTAATTGCATTGTACTGTGCATACAATAGATGAATCCAGTAAATTAATATTTATCTAACAAATAAACTCTTGAAAAATAGCTGTTTATTAATGTAATTATTGATGAAATACAATGCTGGTAGTTTCATTCACAATGTCTGTATCATGCTTAAAGCCTGAAAAATATGGTACGAATTAAAATATTTTATGTTAGAAAGATTGTTAAATGCTGAACCATTCAGAATATTTAAAGGAAACACTAAAAAGAAATAGGGTTTCCTAAGCATGTCCTTTGATGACATGTCTTTTTTAAAAAATAAATGGAGCCCAGTTTTGAAGAAAAACACAAGAGACAGGAATGAAAGTTCATTCTCCCATATTCCATGAATCACCCCGATTATACTTAGCTTTTCTTGTGCCAAATATTACTATTTTGTTGCTTGCATCTTCTAAAGTATAGGACAGATCGCTGTACCTTGTCCACAGTGTCCAATCAACTTTCTCTATTCTACATTGTCTTCATCAGTTTTTCCCTTCGCTTTGCAGAGTTTTAATCCTTTCATTTGTCTCTTTCAAGTGAGAAACCTATTCTTTTTTTCTTTGTTTGGAAGCTTTATCAACTCTCTTCCATTCCATTATTCTGATTTCTTCACAGAAATTAGTATTTTTGGTTACCTTTCTCTTGAACCTGTGCAATTAAGTTTGTGCTGGTTAAATACCTCACATATTCTTTAAATAAAATCATACAAGCATGAATAGACTTCCTAGCACTTCTCAACAGTGAACTTATCTGGAACAATGTCCCATTTTCTTAATCCACCTAGTTTTGAGGTGCTACTCATTTCCTTCTTTCTTTAATAAACTGAATAATTTTGTATCACCTTCATATATGGAAATTTTTCTTCCAAATTATTAGTCAGACATCACTGAGCTTACTTCTGAAACTTGTCTTTGACATCCTACTGCTAAAAGTCACTTAGGAAGGACTTCATTGGAGTCTCTTTCAAAGTGAAAATAGATTATGCCATTAAGCTTTTCTTCATCTACTAATGTAGTTATTTAAAGTTTTTAAACAAAAAATGAATGTTTTGTTCTGTTTTGTTTTTCTCGACTGATAGCACTCCATAGTATAATGTTAATCTTGTTCATAATTTCACTCTCCATTAGCATTTCAGTTATTTGGCGGGTGCTTCATTAGCATTCACTAATCTGTTCCCAGAAAAAAAAAAAAAACAAACCAAACCAAACCAAAACAAAACATGGTCCATATTTAAAATTTGATAAAGAAATCCTTTTTGACATAGAAAAGAACTGCATACATATAAAATAGGAAAAGGAATATACTGTGCTACGGTTAGTCAGGTCAGGCAGATGTTTATTTTGTAAGCTTATGTTTCACCTAGTGAAATATAAAGAATGTCAATAAATAAGACATTTTATTCAGGTCACTAAGCTAGGCATAAGTACATATGCAGTAACATAAGGATATAAAGCAACAGAGCAACACCTGAAAATAACATTGCCTCAGCAATCAGAGCTAGGCAGCTAATATCCTAGGCACATTTTAAGGAGTGTCTATGCAGCCTTCCCTCATTGTTTTCCTCCTCATTTCAAAAACATTTTTTCTATGCAATGCTTTTTAATTTAGTACTGAATGTTAAAACTGTTTTGTGTTATCCAGAAATGATATATAGTGCTGTTGCTTAGCACTGTGTTTTAAAGAGCAATACTAACAGTCTGCTAAGATACACTGGAGCATTAATGTTAGCTGTACGTGGTTGAGAAGTGTGCAATTTTACAGTAGTTTTGAATATTTTGCCAAAAAACTGCCAGTGACAAGTCCAATGTTCTCATTCCCAATGAAACTATTTTCTCTCTTGATGTCTCGGAGCTGGTTCTAGTTCAGCTTAACTAGATGAAATGAGTATGTCATCATAAATTGAGTTAATGAATAAGATGTAATTTCCATTGTTATCTTTGGTAAGCAAATGAACACTATTCACTGTTACCTTTGGTAAGCAAATGAAAATTATTAACAGCAAAATCACAAGTGCAAGGGAAAAACATAGAATCATTGAACAGTTAGGGTTGGAAAGGACCTGAAGATCATTTAGTTCCAACCCCCCTGCCATGGGCAGGGACACCTCACACTAAACCATGCCACCCAAGCCTATGTCCAACCTGGCCTTGAACACTGCCAGGGATGGAACATTCACAACTTCCTTTTGTAACTCATTCCAGTGTCTTACCACCCTTACAAAACAGAGCTTCTTCCATATATCCAATCAAAACATCCTCTCTTTAAGACAGAACCTGTTAGCCCCTTGTCCTATCACTACAGTCCCTAAAGAAGAGTCCCTCCCCAGCATCCCTATAGGCCCCCTTCAGATATTGGAGGGCTCCTATGAGGTCTCCATGAAGCCTTCTCCAGGTTGAACAGCCCCAACTTTCTCAGCCTATCTTCATACGGGAGGTGCTCCAGTTCCCTGATCTGGACTTGTTTCAACAGTTCCATGCCCTTTTTATGGTTAGGACACCAGAACTGTACACAATATTCCAAGTGAGGTCTCACGAGAGCTGAGTAGGGGGGCAGGATCATCTCCTTCGACCTGCTGGTCACTTTCCTCTTGATGCAGCCCAGGATATGGTTGGTTTTCTGGTCTGCGAGCCTGTACTGCTGGCTCACATTCATTTTTTCATCAACCAACACCCCCAGGTCCTTCTCTGCAGGTCTGCTCTGAATATCTTCTCTACCCAACCTGTAGCTGTGCCCGAGATTGCTCCAACCCAGGTGTAGGACCTTGCATTTGGCATGGTTAAACTTCATCAGGTTGGCATCAGCCCACCTCACAAGCGTGTCAAGGTCCCTCTGGTGGCATTCCTTCCCTCCAGCGTATCGACTGAACCACCCAGCTTGGTGTCATTTACAAACTTGCTGAGGGCACAATCAATCCATGTCACCAACAAAGTTGTTAAACAAGTCCGGTCCCAAAACCGATCCCTGAGGGACACCACTCATTACTGGCCTCCAGCTGGACATTGAGACATTGAGCACAACTCTTTGTGTGAGGCCTTCCAGCCAGTTCTTTATCCACCGAGTGGTCCACCTGTCAAATTGATGTCTCTCCAATTTACAGACAAGGACGCTGTGTGGGACAGTGTCGAACGCTTTGCACAGGTCCAGACAGATGATGTCAACTGCTCTGCCATGTCCATCAGTTCCGTAGCCCCATCATAGAAGGCCACGAAATTTGCCAGGCGGGATATCCCCTTAGTGAAGCCATGCTGGCTGTCACCAAGCACCTTGTTGTTTTTCATGTGCTTTAGCATGCTTACCAGGAGAATCTGCTCCAAGATTTTGCCAGGCACAGAGGTGAGGCTGACTGCTCTGTAGTTCCCTGGCTCATCCATTTTCCCCTTCTTGAAAATGGGGGTTATATTTCCCTTTTTCCAGTCGTTGGGCACCTCACCTGACTGCCATGATTTTTCAAATATGATGGACAGTGGCTTAACAACTTTATTTGCCAGCTCCTTCAGGACACATGGATGGATTTCATCAGGTCCCATGGACTTGTGCACGTTCAGTTCTTAAGATGGTCTCGAACCAGGTCCTCCCCTACAGTGGGCCAAGGGTCTTCATTCTCACAGTCCCTGTGTCTGCCTTCCAAGTCTTGGGTGGTGTGGTCAGAGCATTTGCCAGTGTAGGCTGAGGCAAAGAATTCATTGAGAAGCTTCAGCTTTCCCCAAATCCAGGGTAGCCACTTCTCCTGATAGCCTCTGGAGAGGGCTTACTGTGTCCCTCGTCTTTTTTCTATTTTCTAAACAGCTAAAATTTCTCTAAGAAGGTAATTCACATTTTCATTTTTATGTCTTTTAGACTGAATGAAAAAGAAACATTGACTTTCTGATGTCTTCAACGAACTTACAATTTTACATGTTAGCCTATAGCACGTCTTCAATCAGAATCAAAATGGTGTGAAGCTCTCCTCAGGACTTCACTGGAAGATGAATCATAAATATATATTTAACTACTATTGTCTTGCTGTTTGGAAACAATTACAACATCTCCTATAGAATCTAAAGCGATAGAAATAATATCTGCAAATTACCTAGCCCTCTTTTAATTATATGGTATTATAAATACATTTACAACAGTGTTTGATACTTACCTGTCTTACAAATGAGGGTTAGTACTTTATTTCTAGCAAAGTTTTATTCTTTCAGTTATGGTTATTCAGGGTATATCAATGTCCACAGCAGTCAGCATTTTATGCCTTTCTAAATGCTTTCCTCTAAGAAGCAGTTTAATGACAAACTGGAAGTGTGGAATAACCATGAAAAAAAAAAAAAAGGGAATTCAGGCATCTGCTGCAGGAATACATAACAACCACTCTGAGCAGGTGAGCAGTGCATATTAAGTAAGACAGGCAATTAATATATCTTCAACATTTTTGAAATGTTAAAGTATTTTCACTGCCTGTGTAAACTATTGATATTGCACAGTGAAATGTGTCTAAGAAACAAAATGTAAGCTTAATTAAATTGCCCTGACAGCTTCTTGAGCTTAGAAGCAGATACAGATTAGAAAGAGATATTTATATTTCCCATTTTTCTCTTGGTCTTCAATAGCTTTATAAACATCTTGGAGCATGCAGAAATTTTTGCACATCAAAGTAAAGATAGCATTTAATAATCACCAGAATGTGTTTTTCTAAAATTATTGACTCAAAAATATCAATGCACTTAACAGAATTTAAGTGAATATAAAGGTATCAAAAAAAACCATAAGAAAATAGAGCACACAAAAATAGTCTGGAAGTCACTGAAATTTATAAAGATTATCAATGTATGGGAAAGTTAAAGGCTCTAAAACCAGAAAAGTAGTGTTATCATGAAACTCTGGGACTAGTTATTTAACAAAAACTTTGAAAACTGGGAAAGAAATACTGTATTACTTCCATCCAACTGAGACATAGCTTGCTTTGTTTCTACACCTACCTCATGGATCAGAAATTAGAGTCTTTTGAAGACTTAAGAGGAAACGGTAAATGAACAAAAAGGAATTAAATCCTGCCAAAGGAGGCTGCCTGAAATACTCATTTTCCATTCAGTTAAAATGCATGGAAGAGCATCCTTTCTAAAACCACATCTCTGGGATGAAATAACAAAACTATAATTCAGAACAATTTAAAGAGATTTAAAAATATTTTAAAATGTCTTCCTGCGATTAAAGTCTAAACCAACTTTGAAGTGAGTTGCCAGTAGAAACTCTGACCCCTTTTCATGTCAATTTGACAAATATAAATCATCTAAGTATTAAATGTCACTACCTTGTACAGCAACTGGATCTCTAATGTTGTTCCAATGTGGAGAAGATAGAATGGTTCCTTTTTATTTTAAAAGAGCACAAACATGGACCCCTACTCAAGGATCTTGAATAGCGTCTAAAACTTTGTTATTATCTTCAGTGATTCCACTGATTTTTACTTTAAGGGAATGTATATATACAATAATTCACAACAGCAACAAGAGCTCAGTGGGGTGGGTGGGGTTATAGAAAAGCTAATGGATTCTGGAAGATGCTTAACTTGATTTGGTGTAATCAAGAAGAGAACGTGTCTGGTGGGGTCAGGAAATTGAAATCATATTATTTGTTCTGCTCTATGTAGCAGAACTGGGTTGTCAGATATGCACAGAAGGCAATGTTGTCATATTGACAGAGCATCTGATTGGCCTGAGAGCACTGACATCTTCACATAGATACCGTACCTTGAAGAATTTATCTTCTGATCTTTACTGCTTTGTACCTGACTGAAAGTATTCTGTTAGTCCCAGGTAGTACTCACTAGAAAGCTCTTGCACCTGCCATCAAAACATGGATTATAAAACCTGCTTGAGCAGGTACAATACATTTATAATTGCCTCCCTCTGAATACAGGCAAGTAGGAGGAGGTAAACTGTGCTGTAGTGTTCTCTGTATGTGTGTTTGCATAGGAAATGCATTGTTTAAAGTTAAATACCAGATTCTGTAAAACTAAATGTCTGATGTGATGTCAGCCTCAGAGAGTGCAATACAGAAAAGAAATGTTGTTTCTACCAGACTGTGTTGTCCAGTCTGTGCAATGGAAAATGTTTTCTATTTCTCTTTGAATCTTAGCTGTGATCTCGCATGCATTTGTGAGTCATACTGCTTTAATCAGTTCCAAAGTTCACAGTAGGTATAAGGGCACAAGAGCAATTTTGTAAATGCAATGTGTCCCAGTAAATGGGAAGAAAACACATATGAGTAGTACTCAGGAAGCCCATCAGATAGGAGCTCACTCCTCTTTAAGCAAGGGCGCAAAGCCAATAGAAAACCTATGGTAATATCTGTTTATAATTTTTAGTTTGTAGTTAGCTAGAAACTCAGTGATTTATCTTCCATGGTCCTCAGGTTCTCCAAAATAAAGACTGAGTGGCTTTCATTCCTAAGGCATGCCAAAACTAGGATGTAGAGGATTTGTGGATAGTTACAGGAAAAGGTCACTGATCAGTGGTAGGTAGTCACACCAGTGGTGATCATGTCAGTAAATCTGTTTCTCTTTCTGTCTTCAATCCTATTCTGACTCCTGAGCATCCACGGTAATTCCAAAGCATACCTCCACAGCAAAGGCAGGTATTGAAAAGCAGTCTGCCATCGCCCCTTCCTTTTTTTCTGTCTTTCTTCCTCAGAGATTTCCTGCATCTGCTTCTACTGTTTGTGTTTCCAACAGCCCGAGATCCCAATTTCTGGCATGTCGGAGCTTCTCGGCTCCTAAACATAATAGCTTTGAGCTCAGCATGGTTTTACCTGAGCTATAGCAGTATCTGTATGACATCGATATGAAAAATTCAGAGTAGTAAAAAAGCAGTATTATTTTTAGAAATATGTTCCTATTGGTTTTCTGACACAGACTCACTGAAAAATGAAATCTGGGAATTGAGAGTCAACATTCTGTTCCAAACTTGTAACACAGCAAAACAGATAATTGTGCTTGTCTCTGTATTTCACATGTATACATATGACCCTGTACTTTAGTAAGCTATACAGTTAACATGACTACTTCAAGAAATAAATACTATATTGCATTGATTTGTCCGACACACGGCACATTTAGTCTTCAGACTCACTCCATTTTCCTTTTGATATATGATATTAAAATGTAAGGTTGATACAAGAATCTGAAATTCTCACTCCCTCTACCTAATGGGCACCAGAAAAAGTGATGGTGTCTTCCGGAATCTGCTTCAGCAGCTGTCTACTCAGCAGGAGGAACAAGCTTCCATATTCCAGTAACTGCTAATTACCACTGATACACTTCCCTATATAGCCCTTCCCTATTGCACTGCCATCTCATTTCAATGAAATGTGGGAATGACTGCAGACAGCAACCAAATGGGCATTATCTCTGTCTTTGGTTGAGCATTGCATGTCCACTGAGTCTCAGCTGGGGACATATCTTTGCTGAAATTCAGGAGATTTAAAATTGTATGCATAACAAGGTTTGTCTTTGGATGTCTACTTGATATTTTGTGAATGTGTCATCTGATCCCCTCACAGCTTTATATATCTTTTTAATGTAAATGTGTTTTTTTCACTCCTCTAAACCCTGCATCAGAATTTCATTTTTAATACTTTGCATTTAATACATTTACTAGTAGCCATATTCTTTGGTAGAAACTCTTCTTTGCAATCTGTAGCAGTGTACCATTGGTATGTAAAAGTTCATCCTGCACTCTTTCTTTTCTAAGAGATCCAACATGAAGCAGTCAAAAGTTATTTAGCAATTGACATTGACATAACTTTGCTACAAGCAACTGAAGCAATTATATGACCTGGGTTAGGTGCAGGTGAAACACCTTGATGAGAAAGCAATGAAAAATGACACATCATACAAATAGAATGGTTTCATCAGTGTGACATTAAATCAACATGCATGTTTCTGGCACTCCCCATTCTTTAGATAATAGAATAATCAAACAGTGGGCAGGACTGATATCCCCATTTTTGCCTGACAGATTGGAAATTAAGTAAAATAAAGCATGCCTCTGCATTGTCATTTGACTGTACTTTAACCAAGACAGTTTCAATTTAGTGCTTTATAAACCACTTCATACTTTAGTCTGGCTTGCCTGTGGTTGGAATAAGAAGATAATCTGTTTGTTGGACTTTTCCTTCATTCCCTAACAAAATCAGTATTTACTATGACCATTGAAATCAGGCTGCATATCAAAACAACAAATGAACAAATATAACTTGAAAAATAGTTTACCTGACATTGTTGTGCAGGCAGTATGTCTGAATAGTGGTAAGAGTTAACAAGGAACACAATACTCTCACCACTTAGGCAGAAAATGCATCTGAATACCACAGAATTAGCTGTTTCCCTCTTCCTATTAAAAGAAAAAGGTTTATCCACAAGACAGTATTTATTTCTGGGACATTTCAGTTTACAGAACAATTTGGTATTAATTTATATCTCTTTCCAAGGTTAACCACAAGTATAATTAAATGAGTAAGCTGATTTTATATTTCTCAGAAGAAATTTAGCATTTCTAATATTTCACGATAATTTTCCCTTCATTTTTACTTACAATATCAGCAAAGTCCCTTTGAGAATATACCCACATGAAATGTCTTCTTATGCCTCAAATGCTACCACATATGACAATTACAGGACTTTTGTGAAGCAGTAAGGTATTTTATTCCAACACAAAAGGCAAGCCTTACTTTCAGTATTTCCATCTCTTGCCAGGCAAAAAGACCTTCCTATTTAAGCATTTATATTACTGCATCATAATGCTATATCAGCTACAATAAATTATGAAAAACCTATACTAGGGAAGGAGGTTTCCAAAGCTGTGAGTGGTAGAAGCAATTCACCATGGCACTTGCAAAGTCATCCTTTCAAGCTGCAAGGGTAGAGCCTGATAAATAGACAAAAATATAAATAAGTCTATCGAATCTACATTCTGAAGAGAAGCATTTAAAGAGAGAGTGCAAGAAAGGGGCAAAGCTTAGTAAGTGGTTTTAGTAAGAAAAGTGAAAATTAACCATTTGATTCGATGTCTTAATGATGCAACTACACAAATCTTCACGAGAGTCCAAAAAAATACAGCAAAATATTCCCACACTAAGAGTTTATTTTTTAAATAATTTTACTACATTTTTTTTCTTTTGAAATCAAGTGCGCAAGTCTTCTAGTTATTGCAGTATGAGAGTGCATAGTAAACACTGCACATATTTTGATAGCTATCTCTAACAATCCATTTTCCTGCTTATTGAATTATGCTGCTATATAAAATGAGAAAACCTCCAACCTTCTTATAAGGAGTGTAATACTTCAAATTCAAGAATGTAAGGCTTAGGAAGTGCCGTAAATACAGATAAATAAAACTTTTAAGACTAGTATCTGCCTTTAGCAGAAACCAGATGTTTGTTGATGTCTCACAGCTACTCAATATACTGAAAACACTGATTCTAATAGGAAGCTTCAGCATCAGTGTCAGTTCTGTCTACAGTAAAAGCAGCCAGCAACCACATAATTCCTAGTAGTCAGTTTATTTATATTTAACCTCTTTACCTCTGTATACATAAGCAGCTATTGATTTCTTCTGATCTGACATGTCTATTGCTTGAGAACTAAGCAATTATAAATGCTATATCTTGAGATTGGACAGAAGTAAGAGACGATCTCTGTCATGGTTTATTACATTATCAGTTACAATAGAAGGGGTTTTCCTTCAGTTTTTAAAAATGCTCTTGCCTCACTGCACCAATCTAGTGTACAGGATTTATAAGAAAAGGTGTTAAAAAAGGGGTTTGAGAGAATAATTACCAGAAGAGATCAAAAAAATTTCAGGTATCATTTATTTCAGAGGCTTCTTTTATCATCATTATTATTAACTTTCCCTCTTTCCCTGTTCAGCAATGATTATGATAACATGTCATATTTTTAGTTCAACTTCCTGAGATTTACATTAAGCAGAAAGGCTGTTTATATTTACAGTGTTAATGATTTCACTAGTAGGTTGAATAATATTAAAAACTCCCATGTATGCTATATCTGCAAAAAAAATTCCTCATGACAGACCATGATATAACATTTCAAGATATTAAAATTCAAAAGTACAAAATCACTACTGAATGTAGCAAAATGTAAATAATAAATTTACACAGGTGTGCAAATTGCAACTATTAAATAGTCATGTGGGTTTCTTTCATAGAAAAGAATCCAAGGAAATGATGGTAACTACACTAAGCAGTGCAAAAGAGAGCAGCTCACATTAGGATGTAGGTAGATAATTCTAAGCCTGAAGGGGGCACAGAACGGGCAAAAGAAAGAATAAGGTCTCCCTCCTACAATGGAGGAGCAGAAGAACTCTAATATTAACAGCTTCAAGGGGAGAACATGACCTATTCTGGCGAGTTTATAAAGCTGACTTGTAGCCATCTGATCACTTTGCTCTTTGCATAATTTTTTTCAGCAGCCCAACTCAGTATTGGGGAAGAAAGTAATTATACATCTGCTGAAAATTAGTCTGGACTAAATTAGACTCCTACTTATTTGAGTGCCCTTTAAGGCACCTGAATTCCACTGGGTATATTGTTTCCAACACATAGAGACATGTAAGCTAACCACTTAGCACTGAAGCTAGTAATCTCAACTCTCCTCACAGTTGTTGTCCCTGGAGACAAATAGATTGATCTAAAAGGAAATTAATTTATCCTAAAATAAGAGTCCAAAAGGCTCCTACCTTAAAACTTACAGTCAGCTGAAGTTCTGGCTTCAAACTTCTAGGCATCTGTTAGGGTTAGAGACTGCTATCATTTACTATCCTTATATGCAGCACATTTTTTGTAACAGAAGAATTTATATATATTTATACATTTATATATACTCTGTCCCATGATATTTAGGAAACAGATGTTTGACATTGAGATGTAGATCTTAGGTTCTCTTCCAAAATCTCACTCTCCCACAAATTTGGAATAATACTTTAAAGTCAGGTAATTCTGCATACTGAAAAAATGCATGCAGATCAGTACATTCATAAACATTGTTGGGTAATTTGGGAAAAACCTTCCTTGGCCTCTTCTGATAAACACATGCAGTTAGTTATTCATAAAGAACGCCTGGATCAAGTGCTCCAACATTAGGAATGTATTTGAGGACAAACGGAAAAACATAGAAGCCATCCTTCGGTCCAGACACTTAGCACGTAACTAGAAAAAACTGCACAATATAGTACTACACATCTGTACAACAATTCTTTTATTTTTTATCTATTATTACTTGTTTATATTATTACTAATTTTATCATCATAGACACTTAGTTTCACCTGAGTGGACCCACTAGAATTGTTTGAAAGCAATGCCATATTGACACAATGTGGTATAGCCATTTTGCTTTTAAATCACTTAATACAATTTGAAGGAAACCTACCATATATTCTAAGAAAATGTTGAATGTATTTATCATTTTCATAAGCTCTGTGACAAGCATACAGTAGGGATGATATCACCATAGAATTAATTAGATATTTTAATGCCTACACTGATTATTCATTATCATGGTATTTCCAGGAAAACTCAGATCTGCATAATATGTGCTAAAAGAGAATTTATTTTGGTCATTTATCATGGGATTTCTGACTTAAGATGTCTGCAATGTAGTTTATATCTCTGCTAATCACAGTAAGATCCTTGTACAGTCAGTGGGGAGAAACAGGCAGTGTAATCCTATAGTCAGATTTAGAAATCTATTTCAGGATGCACTGAATCATACTCAAGTTTTGTTGTTCTCTACTGATTATAAGTGGAAGTAAGTATGATTAATGCAGATGAAGACATCTGTATTTTAGATATCTGTGTTCAGTTACATGAATTCACCCATAAATTGTGCACATGCACATTTACACATCTGGATATTATTCTAGAGAACTGCATAAATCAGCCAAAAACATTTCATGTCTTATTTAATGAACAGAGGGAGCACTTGCTACTTTTTTAAAGTAATATTTCATCTTGCATTGATGTTCTGATCTATGAAAAACATATTTGTGAGCACCAATTTATACAGTCTTCATTAGCATATCTGTAGTTTTCAGTGGAGCGTGGCACAGAAGCATGTAAAACATCCTAGTAAGACAGATCATAAAAAGTTGGTGTGGCACCAGTCAAAAAAACACCTGAGGTCCCAAAAGCAGTCTAAGTTCATTAGCATGGTCCTAATTAACTTTGCTTCCTAGAAGGAGTTTTGATGAGTCTGGATTCAATTCTATACCAGCACACCTATACTGCTGTCAGTTGCGGAGTGTGTCAAAGCAGTGCTACTTTGCAGTTCCCTGTTCCATACTTAATTGTATGGCAGAAGAAAGCTTAGTGACAAGCATAGCAAAGCATCCCACTGCACTGCAACCTAGCAACAGACTAATATTTCAGATGATACAGTCCATGTTCATCAAATCTTTCTATGGTCTTAGACTAAAAACGTGCACACTGTAGTCCTAGACTTTAATTTCTTCCACATTTATTTTATATTGGAAATGATTGAGAGAGCACATTTTCAGTTGGAAGTTCTTTGGCTAGAAAACTCATATAGATGTGAGTCAAGATCTATCGGAAGAAAATTGACCAAAAGGGAGAAAAAATGATTCCTCTGTTATTATGAAGTCATCAAGTCGTATAATTCTAGTATAGCTCTACAAAGCTTGGCTGTGGATAGATGGAGGATAGAGGGTCAAATAGGATGGTGCCACTGAAGGTGTGAACAACATAGCTTGATAATAGACTAGCTATTCATCTTTGTTCTTCATTATCATAAAGTTGTGTATGCTCTCTGCAGCTATACAGGTGCAACACACAAGCCAGCTATTACCATGCTAAGCCTGACATGCCTCTTACTCATGGAGATCATCACCGGTTTCTCCCTAGGACACATGCTCATGCTCATGTCTATCACAACTCAAAATCATGAGAAATGATGAGATGCCCCTCAGTAAATGAAAAGCTAAATTTTGTAAACAGTAATAAAATGAGAGATGTTGCTACAATGAGAGCTTTTAAAAGGAATAATTTCAGTTTAAACTGCTGATGCAGGCTTATATAGTATTGTTTGTCTTTTTAGGGAATATTTTCATGATTTAGAGTAGGTCTGTATATAACTTACATCTGTTCTATTGTATTTTGACAAAAAACACTTAAGTTTTCTCTATATTACACAGTTCCAAATTTAATTTGAACTGAGCAATCTGTATAAGCAGATTTATAGAGAGATCTGTGCTCTTAAAACCTACTGCAAAGTCTATATGTCAGAGCAATTAGGAAGACTATTTTTTCAGACTAAGATAAAATAATTTTGACAAGTAGAAATGAATTGAAATTCATAAACTCATGCTTTTATATTTTATTAAAAAAGATTTTTCTTCCAAATGTCACTGCAGTCAAAAAAAGCCCTACTATAGTGGGTATTTAGCCTGAAAATACTCACAAAAGGACTGTATAATTAAAGCCTGCACGAACTTCATTTTAAGATTGTTTAAAGGCTTCCATTACTTCTAGTATATTTTCTGGTAGCTTTTGAAAACTTTATTAAATTTATTCAGGTATTTCAAGAGTAAATCTATTTTCCTGTATTTTAATTTATCTAATACAGAGTCACTTGACAGTCCCTTTACCAACACTGACTTTGTACATCATCTTGAGAGAAAAAGAAGCCCAGAAGACTTCCAAGAGATTCAACTTTCGAAAAACTAGATTGAGTGCTGAAATGGCATGCTTTATCAAATAAAGTAATATCCTTATTTGCAGAAAGGCCAGGGAAAACCTCCCCTCTGTTTTTATCTCTGAGAACTCATATCAGAAAAAAGGAAACTCTTAGCTCAGAAATGTGATTTCTCCTCTTTTCTCTCTTTTGTCATGATTCTGTTTGCATTCTCAGTTGCTAAATGTCTCATGGTCAGTGGCCTAATTCTTCAAATTATTTAAATTTTTTTTGACAGTTTTTTCTTATTGGAATTTCACAACAGTCACTATGGCTGACATTTTCATTTATCTGTATTAGGGTTACAAATGAAAGTAGGTATAATGTGATTTGCATAAGCATCTTGTTTTTTTAATCAAAGGAATATGATAGTGATTAAAAAACAGTCTGTTACAAGAAAATTTCACTTCATGTGAGCTCAATTTTTTCAAGAATCATAATGGTTTCAATAACATGATGCGGAAAACAAATGATTATGTCAGTGGCATGTTGTTTACTGTTACAAAAATGTTTAAGAGAAAAAAGCAAAAGGGATAGGCTATACCTCCCCAAATTATATCTGTCCAGAATGTAGTCCTATGCATAGGTTTATCATGCATGTTACCCATATCTTGGCATTGATTTTAGAAGTATTTCCAGGGATCATTTCTCCCATTAGTAAGTAAGTGAGTCACTCTCTAGATTGTAAAGTCAGCATCCAAGCTTCCAATGCCATATGAGAAGCCCTGCCATATAGAATAGTCACATGGGACTTGTAGAGATGATGCAAGATCTATAAAAACACCATGGGGATGTATCTGGTGTGAGAGTGCGTATCAGAGTGTCACTGATTATGTGGCACTGGATCTTGTGGTTAGGTAAATGAATTGACTCTAGATTTTCATTAACTCTGACACAATACAGATAATTCAAACGTTTGCATTTACCTTTAGATACTTCCATCCAGTCCAGAGTAGTGATTTGTTGCAAGACTGCAGAAGCTGTTTAAAAACAGGCTGCCTTGTCATAGAGGTGCATGCAAAGCTGCTTTCCGCTAGAGTACCAGAGCTCTATCAGCATTTTCTACCTCTTAAAAGTAGTTTTCCTTCCTGCATTATGTATAAATATCACATGATACCACCCACAGAACATAAAAAATGCTAAATGAACTTTTCCTGTTTGTCAAGACAAATTTTGGATGATCTTTGAATTAAAAAAAAAATAAAAATCCTAAAATGTAGTCACATACAACACGGTCTTCTATGCATTTTGTGGTAAAATGAAGACTGACGAAAAACATACAGTTTGGATTTCTTGCAAGTCTCAATAAAACTCAAAGCTTTAATTTGCAGGCTTGCAATTTAACTTCCAAGGCATGGAATTTCTGCTGGATTTATGAACAATCTGGTATTGTGATATCCAACTTCTAATATATGCCCTTATTCAGAATTAATGTGCAGCATTTGTGTTAAACAGTGTAGTTCATACACATTTAATTTTAGTCTTGTGAAAGCAGGGTGAGATATGGTTCCATGTGAACAACAAATGATAGTATTCAAGAATCACAATGAAAAGGATATGCACAAAAAAGGATTTGAACTGTATTAGGCAAAGCACATAATGACAACATTTACAGCTCCTGTGATTTTTAAATCTACAGTGTAACTGGATGTAACAGGAGAGGTCAAATACGTAGCCATTTACTGTCCTTAACAAAAATGATATAGTAGCTGCAAGGTCTCATCAACCTAAATGCCCACATTTCCATTTGAGTCCTAGCTGTATAAAGGTAAATGCTGATTAAATTAAAAGCCTACTGTTATTTAGAGCACATGCTTTTAATCTGACTAAAGAGGTCATACAGAACTGTCCCAAAACATACTTAGTGATATATTAATCATATATACATCATCATCTCCTTATCATAGTCAACATCTGTCTCTTGTATTTCCCTCTTTGTAATCTGAAAATCACCACACCTGTTTCTCTCTCCAAAATGAAAGCAGCTCCTCTACCTTCACAAAGAGGGGGAGCATGCTCTTTGCATATTACATGTACTATTTTAAACAGGTTTGGAAAGGACACAGTTTTGTAGGGGTGTGGGGTGTAGGGGTGGTTTTATGTAACCAGATTAGGGGACCATATACTGTACATTTCAATAAAAATGAATCTTACATGGTCTATTTTAAATACTTATTTCTGGTTTTAGATAACATACCATTAAGTCACAGATTACTGAAAATCTAAAGTCAGAAAATAAAATCAGATTTTAAAGCAGCTTTTTTTTTTTTTTTCCTTTAGCTGTAAAACATTTTCTGCTCACATTCTCTCTGCAATTTAATTATAAACCCTTGTCTATAATGTTTCACGCTGATACTCTAATGTTCAGGAGTTGTAGCAGACCCCCACTGACCCTCATTCCTGGAGTGGTGGCAGAGTCTGTCATTAGTATAGATTTTGTCATTCCTTGGCATTATTTTTCATCATTCAGAAAAAAAAGTCTGAGCTGCTGAATGACACCATCTCATATTTCAGCTGGTTTAATTAGCAGAAACTTCCCAAAAGAATGAAATTATACGCAACAGAGAATGTCTCATTTCAGTCAAAAATATTCAGTAGGATTAAATACTCAAATTGGATATATATTTTCTTAATACTACTAAAAGTTCTCTCCATTTTAGAGTCTTTAACAAACAAATCTTTAGACTATGTTCTTTGGTCCTACATTGGCTGAAAGCAAAACAGCAATAAATATTTCAAGACTTTAATCATTTCCAGACCCCTTAAGGTACCAATTAGCATATTAATGCAATGGTTCATTGGTCTTATCCAAGAAGTTAAACTTCTAAATGACTAAATAAAAAGCTTTTATTACATGACTATGTGAAGACTGGTACTACTTGCAAGGGACCAGGGAGAGGAGAAAAAATACAAACCTTGTATTTGATAAATTGTTCAGTCAAATAATTTCAAAGGTCTCCTGTCTTTCTGTAATTATTCTAGCAATTAAAACTTGATCTATATACTGAAAATTATATTTCACTTCATAATTATGTTTTAATCTGCTAGTATCCTATTCATAAAGACCATGTAATTAATTAATTTCTAGGTATACTCATTACTATGTGTGTCTAAAAACATTCAGCATATTTTCAGTGAGTTCCCTCAGGAAAAAAATAAACCAGCAAACAACTGCATCTGTTGGTGGTGTTCAGAGTTGGTGGGTGAGAGGTTTTACTGGTACATGAGCTCAGTGCTGGAAAATAAAATGGGTGGGAATAAGACAGAACTGTCAGAAGTTTCTTGATTTACTGGTCAACACAAATTGGATAATTAGTGAAAAGAAAAACAGAGTGTTCCTTAAAGTCTTAAGTCTCAGAAATCCTCATGAAACTGAAGTCTCTTTAGATGAAGACTCTGAAACTTGGCCTTTTTTGGTCACACAAAGTGCTCTACATGTCACCATAATCTCATAGGCAGGAAGAGAGCACTTTTCCGTCAGATCAAGTGGCTTTTGGAGTCATTCAGGCTTACAAAACTGCACGTAAGAGAGGCTCTAACCCCTGCAGATTAGTCAAGTGAACCCTAATTTTTGGGTCCCAGGTTACAAAGGAGAAATCAGGAACATAGATGCCATGTGCAAGACAATTTTCTAAGACGTGCTATTCCAAGCACAATACATTAACTTCTATGATGACTATGTGTTAGCAACACAAAAAAGTAAGGGGAACATCAGTGTTTAAAGCTTGAGAGTTCATCTCATGTAGCAAAGGAAAAGATGTAGTGGAGGAAGGATGTTTCATTTACATGCATATAAATGTAGGTAATAAAATAAGCCTAGTGCTGCTACTGAAGTTTTAGAAGGTCCTTTTGCAGACAGATCTACATAACAAGACTTTTTTTTCAGATGAGAACACTTGATTCTGCCCTGACCTTTTATTATAATATTTTTGACAATGATGATAAAGAAACTACTGTGAGGCAAAGCAGGGTACTCACAGAGGTCCCCATTCTCATAAACTTGTAGCTGCAGGAAATGAAGATTTCACTTTGCCTTCTAAAAAATAAGTTTTCTCTTTTAAACAAAATTCGCAGATGTGCTTCACAGGTCCATTTTTTTCACTGAGTGGCCTTCTTATTTTTATTTCAAGTTATTATGTCTTAAAGCTTTGGAAAAAGAACAGCTAATATTTAAAAATTGTTCAATAACAGCAGAATGAATATTGTCTGCTCTACAGATTGTTTTAAGGCATATGAGACTACTGAAAACAAGCATTATCTACTAAGACCTGTAACTACGAACTTAGAGATGGGAAAGGCTTAATACCTTCCCAAATCCAGCTAGTTCTTGTAATTCGATGAAGTTTCCTCTAGGTTTTATAAAAATGTATTATTAGTCCTTAAGACACCATAGCAACAAAATGTGCACACAGAATGTAAATGCACAGAAACACATTTATGTATAGTAAGTACACAAGATGAAATATACATGCGGTGGATACTCAGAAACTGAAGTTACAGGTTGGTATGGAATCAAGCCATTGTGGTAGAAAAAAACAAAACTTCACCTCCTGAAAGGTGTCCAAGTAAGAATAGGCGCTGTGGAGTGATGTGACTGGGTAGATCTGGGAAGGAAAGCCAGCTGTGGCTACTGATGTGGGTATCAGTGGCCCTCTGAGGCTAAGTTTAAGGTCATAAATAAAGGATGAAGCATGTCATACGATCATACAACATTTTGTCATTGTTAGTCTACTTTCTGATTCCATTTTGAACTGTTCCAAACAGGTTTTTTTGAGGTGAATGATGTGGAAAGTAGTAAAATTGTAGGCAGTATAGCTGTAAGGCAGCCCATATCACTCGCTCTCAGGGACAAGAAGCACTCCTCTTTGATTTACCAGTATAGGCCTATCCATTAAGGCCCAACCGAGCTCTTTCCCATGACAGGGTGCTACAAGACGGCCCATACCTGTTATTTCTCTCTGGCACACTAATAGCCATGCTCTGGCACTGAGACATGTTATGGCCATGAACCTGACAAAGAAGTGTCTCAGTGTGACTTTGAAAGCTGACCAACTTCTCATTTGTTTTGCATTTTACAGCTTTAAGAAGACATCAGTGCAGGATTACTTATGTTTCCGAACATTTTATGAGGGAATGAATGATTCACTGTTGGAAATAAATGAATAAAGCTGATGGTATTGCTTTTCCTCCTACTTTCCTCTGTTACTAGCAGCAATGAAGCTCAGAGTTCTTCATAAAATCATTCTGAGCAATAAGAAAACTATCAGGTCTATCTTCACACCATTCCTAATGATGAACATAATTTTTGTTTAAATGACCACTCTTTTAACTCAAAAATATCCCCACAACTCTTTGGCCAGCACAATCTCTTTTCAGAATTCTTTAGTTAAGTGTGAAGAATCCTTATGATAGGGCAAGAGTTGCATCATACGGGAAGAAAAAAAAGACAAATATAAAACTATGTTGCCTTCACAAAAGCTTAGTTTACCATAGGAGTTCAGCTCCTTGGAAGGCTGTGGCCATAATAGAAAGAACAGTTGTCAAATAAATAAACTAGAAAAATAGCTAAAGAATAGCAGTTATGTGAAAAGTGAGTACAGCTCATCAGAAAAGGAACCTATCACAGGGACAGGAAGAGGTCATGAATCTGCTAAAAATCAGTAATTTCCAATATCTCTATGAAGTTAAGAAATCTTTCAGCTGTTGGGGATCTTTGTTCTAATTTCTTCAGTAAGAGAGTTCAAATAATACATAAATTGAATCTTCTTTTTTTCCTTCTTTTTTAATTTCCAAGAACCTTTCCCCTCACAACAATGAATATAAACCCAGGTTCAATTTTTTCAGATGTTACTTGAATAAACTGAGTCTTGAGGGAGCTAACCAGTTTTCTGTTAGTATCTGATACTACTCTTTAATGGGCGTTGGATAAGAACCTTAAAAAACAGAGGCTAATCAAGTACAGTCACTGGAATAAACCATTTCAAAGTGCCAGGTTACAAAATAATACAGGATTACATGTTTAAAATAAACATATGACAGACATACAGGTCCCACATAATCAGTCAGCACCAACTTATTCTCTGTTACAAATAAATAGCCTTTCAGTGGTAACCTACATAGAATTTTATATTATTCTTAAAGCCTCTGTGTTTCCAAATGATAAACGTAAGCAAATTATGGAGGATGCTTTAAAAAGAAAACCCTGCATTTCTGTGCCAAGTTGATCATCTTCAGAAACTGCCCAACATAACACCCTATCATAGTCAAATATGTTGGGGGACAAAATAGTTTGTTTGTGTATGCTAATACTCCCCAGACTCTTGTCATGCTACTTTCATCATTTTACAATTTGCCTGATCTATAATTTCAACAGTAAGCATTGTAAAGGTTTCTGGAAATATTTAGTAATCATCTAACGTATTCCATGAAGAGATTATATTTAAACTTTCATAGCGTCTTTTCTTGGTTTCAAAGGAGCTTAGAATTTGGTGTTTGAAGCTAGTTATAACAGAGAGACATCTGTACCACTTTTATTTCAAAAGGGACATTAATTTTTATCTTCATTGTGTCCTATAGGAATACCCTGCTAGTGCTCAATGTGCTTACTAGACAAATAAAACTCCATTGTCCAAAAGTCTGAACTCCTTACTATGCTTGGCTGCCTAGAATTTCAGGAATATAGTAAAATGTAATAGCAAAGAGAAGTGCAAAGATAGAAAGAAGACATCTGTAAATGGTACCAACTCTCAGAAATCTTGACAGCATATGCTGACCTACAGCATTAACATATTAGCTTTTCACTTTCAAAGACCTGAAGCGTACCGTTTCCCATGTAAAATGATAGGCTCTAGTCAGCCCACACAGAGGAAATGATAGTTATCCAAAGTGAAGGTCAGGGCTTAACTCTGTAGTTTTGCATGCATACAACTCAGCTACTGAATACTTGCCTACTCCTGTTTTCTTACCATTCTAGGCTACGCAGAAGAAAAAAAACAAACTAATGTAGACATTTGATTTTGTTATCTTCTGTCAACTACACTTTTGGCTGACTGATTCAGTGAACTGACGTAATATACAATTGCACAAACTGGAAATTGGAAATTTCTCAAAAAGAGCAGTTTAATATGTCGAAGACCTCTGGTTGAAGCTATCCTGCATTTCATGCTGCCTACGTATATGCATGCTCCCATTTTCCACTAGGTGATATATTTTCAAGGAAAACTGCATGACACTATGCAAATTTACTACATTTGCTTTGATCTGTGTTCAAGGTCATGCTGGTGCTTTCTGACCCAGGGGACTAGTGGTATGAAAGGGCTGAGTACAGACAGAAAGAAAAGAAAGGAAAATAAAAAAAGGAAAGAGAAGAGAAGAGAAGAAGAGAAGAAGAAGAGGGAAGGTAAGGGAAGGGGAAAAAGGAAAAAGGAAGAAAGGGAAAGGAAAAAGGAAAGGGGAAAAGGGAAAAGGAAAAAGGAAAGGGGAAATGGGAAAGGAAAAGGGGAAAGGGAAAAGGCTTAAGGAAAAGGGAAAAGGGGAAAGGAAAAGGGAAAGGGGAAAGGAAAATGAAAAGAGTGAGGGAAAATGGAAAGGGGAAGAGGAAGGAAAAGGAAAAAGGGGAAAATGAGGAAAAGAAAGGAAAAGAAAGGAAAGAAAAGGAAAAAAAAGAAAAAAAGAAAAAAAAGAAAAGAAAAGAAAAGAAAAGAAAAGAAAAGAAAAGAAAAGAAAAGAAAAGAAAAGAAAAG
>JANRGW010014900.1:0-30028 GCA_024733675.1 Psilopsiagon aymara | reverse complement strand
GGGGGGGGGGGGGGGGGTGCTATAGCCATAGCACCTGATAAAGCTGCCACTGAAATCTTTTCCTTTTCCCAGGTTGTATCTCTTTTCCTGGAGCAACAGCAGAAATGCCTACACCCTTGTGTCCATATCATTTACAGCAGAATTTCGTGCGCACTAAACAAGCCAAGCTGCAGGTGTGAAAGCAAGCTGCCAGAGAGGCTCCCAGCCACAGCAGGCTGCTACAGAGCTGCAGTACTACCGTTACAACACCAGGAAAATTAACTCAGACACACAAGCATTTAGGGGGACAGAGCACAAAACAGTTCTTTCAACATATTTTTTTCTGCCCTTCTATATCTACACTTATCAAGCAGTAGGCTCAAAGAGGGGGCAGGTGGGGATAAGAGAATACAAGTCTGTTCAGTTCTGTGACTGTAAGAACTAAATGCAATACCATTATCAAAGTTTTCCAACTGTATTTTGTCACATCATCTCTCAAAACCAGCCTGAGCTAAAAATTTCAAGCATGTTTAACTCAAGAGCCCTTGACAACATCTAATGCACATCAAAACCCGAGGTGTTTATTTTTGGACTTCACCTTGGCACATAAAGAATGACTGTTTTGTCAGCACCAGATAAAGTTTATAAATGCTGCCAAACATGTTGAAATTATATATTTCAAAGATACCTCACATATACTGCAGAGATACCCACAACTCTCTGTGAAGTTCAGTCAGCATTAGAAAGATGTGCATATTTCAAACTCAATGGGAAATCACGTCATGTTGGTAGCCACCAAGACTTACCATCTCTATATAAATAATTACTGGTCTTAAAGCCTTTAAGCAACTAGTGCAATTTCTAATGTGCTTTTGACATGTTTTAAAAAATAAAAGTTTCCCTAGTCAAAGCCACAGGGCACGATCTTCACCAGTACTGAGCACCAAAGTCAATACTTGGCCATTTGCACCACATACACAGTAGTTAGTCTCTTCTTCTACCCACCCATGTTTCAACCAAAACGCTCCCTGATTTTTTTTCAAAGCCTTTTATAAACACTAAAACATCAAGATCCTTCTCCTAAAGTTTTGCCACCTTTATACCCACAAACAAGAGGAAAAAGCTGCCAACACAACAGACTTCACACTGACTGCAAACCACACAAAATGACAACGGTACCGTTTCCTTCCTGCGACCTACCTGCAAGCATCTCTATACACTTGGTCTGTAAAGACCCTAAGAAATAGGATTTTGTTTGCCTCTGTGCACTACCAAGCCTAAGACGATCCTACTGTAGACTTCCCAAGCCACTGGGAGAACACAAATGAAAAACAACTTATTTTGAATTGTTAGACTGAAAACTCCAAGAAAATGGAATTCTTCTATTTAACACCTAACACCCGTGTCATTTTTCAGACTTGGGCTCCTTAGGCTTCTATTCCAGTCAAGACTTTCATCCCACTGTCTGAAGAACCCGACAAAACTGTCAATGTAAAACTATCAAGTGCACTTCCACTCTCTCACAATTCATTCTGCATACCATTTCCTACAGATGGAAACTACAAGGGAAGTAAATATCAGCTACATACCATGCCTTGAAAAGCCAAGGCAGCTCACAGCAAAAGACTGATGCTTCAGGTGATTGGCAAATACACAGTTCTTCAAAATCCAGACCCATAAGCAATGCGGCTTATAAGAACAGCAGCATTGCTGCTCTAACAATGGAAAAGGTTCCTTGTAGCTGTCTTGCAGATTTCAAAGAAAAGTCTTAGTCTATATGCTGATTTTTCCACAAAATTGATTGTGAGGCCTTTAATTCAAACCCAAAGTAGAAAGTCCAGGCATAAGTAGAAAAGAAATAAATGAAAAACAAAAGCCTTACTTCTAGCACAGTTATTTGTGGATCAAGCTGACTTAGGTGTCAGGAGTAACTGAGGTAAAAAAATTTGCTTTGTTTTTTAAGGTTCACATATACCACTTCGAGAAAGCATAAAAATAAAGGGATCTTCTTCAGACAAGCGAAGATCCTTAAAAAGAACTGCAGACAGCCTACATGATTCTAGATGACTAATACTGTAACTCAGGAGAAACACTCAAAAATGATTCTCATTAATCAGGACAATCTTTTCCAAAAAACATTTTAATGCTGACAAAGTCACATCTGTGTCACCTCTGAACAACTCCGTCTCCTTTCAGTTTTCTGTTTACCCTTGCAGAAGAACACAAGATTGCAGACACCAGGGGTTTTTTTTAATTTTCTGAAGAGCAGAGGCTCTGTTTTTAGTGAACCAATTTCAAAAGCCTATCTGTCACAGAGCCTGTGTCTATTACTACTCAAAAGAAAACAGAGGACAGTGAGAAGGGCAAAGAATTAAAATTATTCTTATAAATTTAGAGCAAAAGTGTCAGCATAAACCAACACGACTTAATTTTATATGACCAACGCACAATTTATGCTAGGAAATGCACATAACTAGAGAAACAGCAGAACAAACCCTGAAAATAAAATTACCAGTTTAAGCATTCAGATCAAGGGCCCCAATTTTCAGTGTACTGATAGTTAAACTGCAGCGCAGCATCTCAACATGTTTTCTACTTTGCAAACTTTGGAGCATGAAGAAAATAAGAACAAAGACAAGAGGGCAGCTAATTTTAGTGCTTCTGGGGTAAAACAAAATAACAGCAAAGAACCACTGAACGATGAAGCAGTTTTTTCCAAGCTGCTGTTTCAGTTACAGTCTTCCTCTCCACAAGCCAGTACTGGAAAGAATATGCCAGTTTCTACCCTATGAAAGTACTACACGCACCTTATCTTTCCCAGAGGGGCACAATGAGAGCTCTGAACTGCTTACATAATAATTCTATATATTTAGCTGCACTAAAAAAATGTGTATTACACCTGACAGGAGGAAAAAAAAAATCAAAACATGATTTAATTTCCTTCTCTCTCACTGGTTGCCTTCCCAGTCAGAAGCATCGCTTCTGCAAACTGAACTTGATTTGAGCCTTGCCCAGTGCATTTTAACAAATAACCTGAAAACTTGTCCCTCTGACAGCTTGTTATATTACAGCAATGGACTGAAGCTTCCTAATTCTGAATTTTCAGCCATGTGTGGAATCAGTTTTGAGGACAGAAACAAGACCTGAGGATCACGGGATAATTCGGGTTCAATGGGAACCTCTGAAGGTTTCCAGATTAACCTCCTGCTCACAGTCAAATAAGTTATGAGATGTGACCACATTACTTAGATTTTATTCAGACAAGTCTTCTCCAGTCTGCAAAAATATATACCACTCCCCAGGCTCCTGGGGAACAGCTCCCTTGAGCTTGATTGTCCTCATGGTGAAAAAGGTTTTCATTAGACAAAGTCTGAACCTCATGCTTTCTGTCCTTTGTTTCTTGTCCTCCTACCCAACTCCATCATCTTGATGAACCTCGTTGGCAGGAGTACTGGCAGGCTGCTACTCTGTGCCCTTGAAACCTTCCCTTCTACATGCTCAATAAGTCTAGTATGATCTTAATTATGATTTTTTCATCTATTAGTGTCGGTTGACAGTAAACAAGATACTGAGACAGTTACCACCCCAAACTTTCAGCTCTTCTTCAAAGGAACTAATCGTCTCATGTGAGTGGACTTTGGAAGTCAGATATTTATGTAAGCACTTACTCAGAATAGTCCATCTTATATTTCCATAATCATCAATGCTACTCAAGGGCAGAACAAGTCTCCCACAATTTAAGGATGGATGGGTTGGGTTTGGTCACTGTTTCAAAATAAAGTCAATTCAGAACAGAAGGCAAGCATGGAAGTTTCTCTCCTGAGTGGCAAATTACTTTAATAAATTTGGGCAGCCAAACAGAAAGCTAGAATAGAAAATGCTATGCTGCCTACATACACAGCAGCTACAGGAACATTAAAATATACTGTGTTAGGTTCATAATATTGCTGTTAAAAGTTCACTCTTCTCTTCTGTGAAGGTTCAAACCTTCACAGGAATAAATTATACTTTCCAAGCATTAAAGACACATTAACATGACATAGGTCACGGGAAATTCAAACTTCAAATACTTACTGAATCCAATAGATCAGAGACCAAATCAGTATTAGAACGAAGAAGAGGGTTACATTAACTAAAATAAAACTCTCTGAAATGATTAAGTAATTTTTCAGTCACTGTGATAACACATATTCCGGCAGCTTACAGATCAGTGAAAGAGTAATTTAGACACAATTTCCCTTCTAGTCATTTATTGGAACACATAACCCTCTGGCCCAATTCCAGAAGATTTCTCAAATCCAATACAAAAGCAGAAAAAAAAATCATATCAGCCTGAGCAGCCACTAATAACTACACCATACCCCATGAAGTGTAAGCTGTAGCAAGACACACAGCAGCACACTTTAAAACTGCCTTCATTTTTTGTGCTCTTCAGTTACACAAAAAGACTTGACAACAGATATTTGCTTCTCTCACCATTTCACTGACCACATTATTGGCCAATTCATACACTTGCCCCTAAGAGACAAAAGCAGCATGCTTATTCTTCCTCATATGTAAATGTTAAATTCTTTAGGAACATTTGCATTGAATTAAAATCTGCTACATTGAATCATCTTCAGCTTTACCTTACTTCTCAAATCAATAGGCCTTACCAAGCATACTCTGCATAGCTGAACATAAAACTGGATGCTCTGTCAAATGAGAATAAGACTATTGTTACCTAAAAACATTTTAGAAATTCAGTTGAAGCTGCAAGAACATTGTGAACCTAGTTTAAAAACAAGAAGAGATTTTACAGAGAGAGAGAGAGAGAGAGACAACATAGGGCTGCAATCTTGCTATTTCACTCTGGGATTAAAACCTGAAGTTTCAGGTACGCAAGATTTTTTAAAAATAAGATTTCCAAATATATTTAAAAAACCCACCACAATTATCGCAAGGCTTTCACGAAAAGCTTGCCTTAACACACATTCCCAGCCTCTCACAGATTACGATTATCATCACTACCTTAAATGAGCCTCAGACCTATACCTTCTATATTAGTAGTTTATGACAGCCACCAGAAACTGAGCAACCAGCATAGCTTTAGAAGATGGTGGACAACTCCACTTGATATTGTAGAGCTTCTCTGACTTAAGTGCACCTCTCTGTATCAACACTGGACTTGGCCCAGAAATTCCTGCTGCATTTCAGGTCTCCAGTCAAGAGTACAATTTGCTGCCTGCAAACAAATATCAAAGGATTCCATACAGATTTATTGTGAAGAGCTACACTACACATCGGAATGCTTGCTGGATTTTTTCTTATCACTTCAATCCTACTCTGCTCATTAGAGACCTAAGCATTGCTGCTTGCTTCTATTTAACCATCTGGGGTTTACCCTTCATACTCTTGATAGAGGTTTTCTTAAGATACGATTTGAACTATGCTGCTGTTCCCAGACAGCTCACCTGCAAAGATGACTTGAAAACAATACCCACTGGACATGACTCAGGGCAGAAGACAGGTGCAGAATGCTTCCCCATTTTAGCTTGACAATGAGAAAAGAGAAGCAATGTGAACAATGGGTTCTTTGCAGCTTCTAGATGGGAAGACGCAGTTGTTCTTACTGCACACTCGGCTAATAAAACAGTTCTGTGTAGTCATCTAAAACCACTGGTGCATTCCTTTTGCTCTCCTTGGATCATGCAGTCTGCCCTTGCAGCGACTGGCAATGTGCTGTCATCATCTTCATCTCCATCCACTAATGTCAGGCTTGAAGTGCCTTACAAAGACAGAAAGACAGGAGAGGAACACTTGGGGATTTTTCTACATGAAGCAGAGGTTATCCTTTGAGAAAGAGATGCAGAATGCAACTATTGACCAGTAAGTCTTCTATTCATTTCAGCAATTCTTGTAGCAGAGTCTGCCTGGGGGCAGTGGAAGAAATGTGCTATTACATTGCCGGAAGAAGGAAAACATTATTTACAGATGAGGCAGGTCAGGTTAAACTCAGCTGAAAAGTCTGACACTGATCCAGAGGAAATAAAGCACTACTGCATCTCACCTTGAGGTACTGCCCCTAGCTGAAAAAGACAAAAAAAAAAAAAGAATAAAAAGCCATACCTTCAGGTTTCTGCAGTATAGAAGTTTCTTCTCTCCAAAAGCAGAAGGAAGTGGTCCATAAAGTGCCCTCGAGACAGAGACTTGCAAGCCTCACTGCTGCCCCCAAGAAAGTCCAAACAAACTGTAGACCTTTCAGAATTTTTAAAGGCCAATGACAACTGCTTATAGCCACTTAAACACTCTTTTTCACCAAAGTACAGAGAAAGTGAGAGAAATATGAGAAATAAAGCACTGAAGTATCCAACAGTTTATGACCAAACACACAGTTTAGAAAAGAAACAAAGAAAAGCTAACAAAGCTGTCTCTGCAGATCATCTCTCACAGGTGCAGGACCAGCGCTATGATAAATGTGAACAGTGTGACAGGCTCATTTAGGTGTGCAGTGCTGGCTTCCCAGCAGCCACACCAGATGGCTCCCCGTAGGTCTACACAAGAACAACCCTCTTGGGCAAGAGAGCAAGAGAAAGAAATGGGGGAAAAGACACAGAAGCAAAGTACCTCAAGAGGAAGCTTGAAGCAAGGCACGTGTGAAGATTATGGTCCTTGATGAAAGATCTTTGTTAAATAAAGCGAAAGCAAGTTACCTGAACTGCTCAGAGGTGCGACTGAGACAAACCTAACAATTATAGGCTTTCCAATACCAGTTCTCTAAAATCAAAATATTCCTCTTAATTATATCCAGGTATATCTAAATTACTAGTAACACCACAAGCAAGACACCTGTATTTTCACTACTACTGACATCTGTCTTACCATGAATTTAATTAAAAATTACTACGTGAATGACATTAAAACAGCCTCATTGAAAAGCAAATCTAGAATCCATAGATTTTTTTTTTTGTTAGCTCAAATATAACTAATACAGCATCACCATTTAAATGGTATTTTAATGGTTTTGATTCATATTCTCCCTGATTATCTGCCAACATACAATATTTAATACAAAAGAAGAAAGGTAAATGGCATCCAAGCATGATTATTATTTGGTATATTATACATTTCTCAATAAGTGCATATAAATACATCACAATGAACCACATTTATCTAACATGAATAAGAGGATTTGCTCCTGATTTCTCAAACTATTAATACTCAGTGTTTAGCACCCTAATAACAAAAAAGGGAAAGCAAAATCTTTTTCTTTCAGCCCAAGAGCTCAAAGAGAAAGCACACACAGTCTGGCTGAATGCGAAGAGATGCTTCTTAAACATTTAACCTGTTGCCAAAAGATAATAAGCAGCATAACCTGAAATCTCTGTAGTAACAGGTATCTAAATAAAGCTGTCAGAAAGTAAAGTGTAAGGGGAAGAGTAGAGGCTAAAAAAGGTTGAAAGAGCAACCTGAAGCATACATTTAATTTCAGCAGTGGCACATCAGTAGTCCCTCATGTACTTTGCATTACTAAATTTGAAGTCCTCATATAAAATGACTTTATTAGAATTCTCTCTGGCATGCCATGCTGAGCACAAACTCAAAAGTGAATAAATGCTCTTTCCTCACTGGCTTTCTGCCAATCTGACTGCAAACAGTCATCTGCAAGCAAAGCCAGTCATCCTTGAAGACCCTGAATAGTGCCAGTCTTAGCACACTCCTTACTTATTTGGGTGCAAGACATTGTAGAAGATGTCTCCATGTACCATGCAGAAAAGTAAAACAGGATACTGTCCGCATTTGTTGAGTGACAAGGTGGGTGTGGGACACATGATCTTCAAAACATGAAAGATATTAAATTCACATCCTAACCTATTTCATATTTCTGATCACCTTCTCAGCCAAGTTAAAACAATTGTATCTTAAGATTATTAAACAGCATCACCATAATTCACAAATACCATCTTAATCTTTTTAAGTAAGAAGACACAACTATTTCGCTTTTCATGCCCCTGCAAGCAGCCTGTGTTTCAGACTCACTTTGGCAAGAAAAATCAGAGACATCAGTTAATCCTGTAAGACTTGATACAAACTGCTGAAGCAAAAGAAAGCCTTCTATTACTCTATTCTAAGTATGCGCACATTTTCTGAAGCTGCAAATCTTGACGTTATGTTCTGCTTAGGAGATTTCAGTCTAACATCAAAACTGAACAACAACAACAAACAATACCCTTCATGTAAAGGTATCTGACCATGAAAATGTATTTCTGCAAATCTCTACATTCCTCTTAGCCTCAATTCTGTGTAATGGAGATCCCAGATACAAATACTAACTAGAATCAGTAGCATCAAAGAGGAAGAAGTCTTAGAGATTTACAGTGAAACTTGAAGTGATCACAGATGTCCCTTTTTTCATTTGTTTAGGATTACTTCTACATGCTATAATAAATCTGAAAAAATAGTTCACATTAAAACAGAATTAAGAATCAAACCACAACAGATCACACAAAACAGTGAAAGAGGAGATTGTGAATTTGTTTCCTGAAAACTGTCAACATCCCCTCCCATCACTACCTCTGACATGCATATTTCCAATGAAAACATTAGAGTCACTGTGAAGCAAAAAAATCAATCTGTGTTCTTAAGAAACTGGAATGCAGTTTCAAAGTAATCCTCTCAAACAAAACAAATTTAAATTTCCAAAGGACAAGCTGACACCTACTAGCTCAAAATAAGATCATTGCTAGGACTTATGCTCTCAAATACCCACATAAGTATTAGGAATAGGAACTCCTCTAACAAAAATTTTCCTTGCCCAACAATGCACTTAAGAACATGAAACAAAGGGTAGGATCAAATAAAGGCTTTGGACCATAATCAGTTCTTCCTACCAGTATTCAAGACAGACCACTTCAGATGAAAAGACTGCCTTTCACCAACTTCTCAAAATATAAGATGCTGAAAAAGAGATTTGCCTCACGAACCCAGAGCAGAATCCTTTACATATGGTGTATTGTTTTAAGCAAGATGGTATCAGAGCAAGTAATGATACAGTGTAAGAAAACTGTGTATTTGACCAAGCTACCAGCAGCCAACATGGAAAGTTACTGTAATGCTTTCCAGACTTCAATTATGAAACATTTCTACCACTTCTACCCTTATGCAGGCCCAAAGCACTTTCACTAACTATGGCTGTATGCTGAACTGCAAATTGCACAAGATTTTTAATATGCTGATTTTGCAGAGCTTTTTCTTATATGTATATATATAAATACATCTGACAACCACAGAAAATGAAGACTCAAGATGATACCTCTGTTCTCCAACAAACACATGTATTTCATTGTATTACTCATCCCCCTGAGTTTTCACGGTGTAGTGATAGCATTAAAGCAACTACAGAACATTGCTCACTAGTCTTGTGTGTTGAACTTTCCACCCCAGGTACAAACAGGTGAGCCCAAACTATTATTTTGCCCCAGGGGAAGGATAATGACAAGAATTACAGACTCACATGATGCCACAAACATTGCTTAGTCTCAGTATGCCTCTATGCAGCCAGGCGAAAAACTTCTCCTCACATGATACTGCAGCAGCCTCAATGATTCAATCCACTGAGCAACTCAAAAGACTTCAGTGACATGCACTGGAGGAGAAGACCCATCTCCCTTTACAGTTTTCATGGAAAGGAATATATGTATCTAAACCAAGAATTTGAAACATCCACACAATAATTGAAAACTATTAATGCTTTCTGTCTCACGTCTTCTTATTTCCTCACAAAATCCTGAAAAATTCCTGTAACTGTGTTCTCAAAAGTCACAAAGTTGGGGTTTTTGTAAGACAATTATTATCTAAATGTGCAAAATACACAGCTATTTGGTCTAAAAGTGGGTGCGCCTTTTATCATTTTAACTGCACTACCACAGTGAGTAATACATCATTAGGAAAATCATGATACCTTCATCTTTCTTTGCAGTGGTTAAATCCTAAAAATGGAGCAGTACAAGCAGATCAAGTCAGAAAAAAAAAAAATAAAATAATTCATAGTTGCTATTTCTGGTATTTACTTTTTTGCATTTAAGCCATAAACCCTTTCCCAAAACCACCGAAGAAAAAGGTGTTTCTTCCATCCAGACATTAAGAAAAAACACAAATAAGGAAAGAAAATCACCACAAACCCACAAGAAATCAACAGAGGGCTCCAAACAGAGAAGACATGAGAAGGAAATAAGATTCAATTAAAAAGAAATAAATAATCACATCCTGTGCTCACAAACACAAACTACTATATCTTGGCATATACAAAAGCAATAAAGGAATTGCACAGTTATATACGTAGCAATGTATCCTGTCATAGCCCTTAATCAAATGTTAGACACCATATCATCTCTGTGGATTAAAGTGGCTGAAATCCGTTCCTCGTTAGATGGCTTCCATCCCTTCCCCCCAGTAATCTCCTGTGAGGTACAGCAGCGCCTGGCTGCCTTTCTTTCTGTTTGGGTTTTTTTTTTTACTTTCTATAGAAATAAACCCAAATCTCAGATTTTCAAGAAAGAGTTTACACTTTCAAAGTCTGAAATCAACTAACAGTAGAGGCTGCAGGTAAACTTTGCTGGACAGAAGGGATTTCCACCAAAGCAACTACCAGTCAGAAAACTGGCTATTTTTAATGTTTGTTAATTTAACATGTAAGAACACAAACACTATGCCAAACAACGGTCTGGAAAAAAAAATGGATTGTAAGAACTCATTACTAGCTCTTAAAGCACTCCTTCCCAGTGAAGGGATTATTTACACTAGCACTACATCTGGGAAGAGAGGGAAGAACAGGAAAATGGGAGCTAAAGTGGCAAAATGTAGGAAGAAGAAAACATCAACATATATCATAAGCAGGTTTTGCTGGTGATATCCACTGAGTTTACAGAGCCCTCAGCAATCACCCACCAGGAGACTAAGAATAAACTCTTGGGCAGGTTTTAAAACAGGAGACAATTTAACATTTTTGTCCCCCCCAGGGTTAGGTGCATTATTTTTACTTTTTCTCTCCTTTCTTTTCACCAGCAAGTTCTGTTGGTTGAATGCTTGGGATGGGGCAAAGGCACAGGCTACATTAGACCACATAAAAAAACCACACAGAGCTCAGAGGTAACTTCTGCCTTTGACAACTTCAGATTAGATTAGAGATGAGGCAGCCCACAGACAAAGGAGAGGAGCCAGCAGGTAGAAGGACAAGCAGGTCATTTAGCAAGACAACCTGTCTTTTAGCAGACTACCCAGTAAACCAGTCTTTGAAACTTGCTTTGTGCCGTGGCATAGCAACAACTGTAAGCATCACAGCAGAAACACAAGTTTTTCTCTTTACCGAGCCTTTTACTAAACAGTAAATAACCTACAACATAAGCAAGAAGGTTAGAAGACTGGCAAGACTTGCAGCTTACATGCCTCATTGATAAGTGAAAGCTGGAAACATCTGAAAAGCTGAAAACAAACACCATCATCAGCCTAGAAGTACAAGCATAACCCAAGTTCAAACAGAATCCAAAATCCTTACACTAAAAGGGGGGAGAAGCAGTGTGTATACCGCCCAGAACTGCAGTGTCTTAGTAGGTTTATGTCCCCACTTTGACAAATGAGTTTGTAAATGGAACAATTCAATAAAAAGGTAGAGGTGGAACCACTAAGATGTCTCCCACCTCACTCGTCTGTAGCACACTACCTAGTAGCCCAGCATATTTTCCAGCTATATAATGCATACTACTTATTAAGGAATAACTTCTCAGAAGTAACACTGTTCTTAAGGAGACAGAAAAGCAATGAAAAATTAATGAAGTCACTTCTACCAATACCAAAAAAAAAAAAGGTAAACAATTAAAGAGAGTGTTCTATCAAATTCCTATGAGGGTAAATTATCTATTTCTCCTTGACTAGTTCCCCTCTCTCCCTCACCCTTTTGTTTTGTTAATATTCCAGTGAGCTCAGAGTAAGTCGCAGTCACAGTGCCCTGTTAGAACAATCTGTACAGAAGAATGGGACACAGTCAGTACTTCTAATTTAAGGAATATATTATGAGCATATGTAGATCACAGAGTTACAAACAAGATATCTCAGATTAGACATTTTACTACTAATAGGCTCATTAAATACAGCTGCCAATTTGGTCTCATTGTTAGGGCTGCACTACTGACAGCTGACGCAAGCCACAGCTACGGCTGACAGCAGTTTTAGCCTCCTTCCATTTCCCTTGTACTTTCAGAGATCTGCAAGTGAGGTATTAATTTTGAATTCTAACTGCAACATGCCATCAAATGGAAAATTAATTTATAAATCAAGATGATTAAGGCTTCACCCACACTCACATTTATAACACCTCAATCATCATATGCTGGGTGGGTCTCCAACTCCTAACTTCATCCCAAACTCTAAGCAAAGCAACCCTTCATGGTCTCTCATACAGATAACAAAGCAGCCTGAGCCCTGGCTGACACTTCACTGCTACAGTACAACCCCTGCAGAACAATTTTGGTAATTTCAAACCAACCTTCACCCGCAAAAGTGATAACTGGAAAACCTCTAGTTTATACTCACACAGCATATGCTCTCTGGCATGCAAAGGCAGCACAGGAGTTCTCCTTTGCTATTCCCTTTGCGTCAATTTTATTTCCCATCTCCCTTCCTGCAATGCCAGCTGCAGAGAAATTGGTATGGGTGATGGGAAGCACAGTACCAGGAACCAATATCATCTTTTTGCTTTCCAAAAATTACAAACCTAAAGTTGGCAATCTAGGCTCTGCTTATAACCACAAGAAGAGGAGAAAAGCAAAGCTTCCCATCCTCTCACCTAGTGAGATAAAACTGAAACTGGGTTTACAGTTTTCATGGAGCAGACTAATATTCCAGAGTAACTTCTGTTGCCTAACACACTGGTATTCCTAACTTTCAGAAATTACTTTGCTGTAATGTTAAACATCTCTCTACCCAGGCTATATTATTTACAAACCATGACCATGTATTAACGAGATGAGAAAAGGAAGGAATAAGTGGGACAGCTACCTAGACAAAAAATTGCACTTGAATTTCGGCAGTTTGTTGCTGCTCTCAATTTCCTGCCAGAAGAACAGCAGGTACAACCAACTTAGTAAGTAAATCCCAGTTCCTCAATACCTGTGATACAACTGTGAATTTATCTCAATCTTCTTGCAGTGTAACCAAGATTAGTGTTATTCTCCTACACAGGGCATGCAGATCACACAAACACACCTCATCTAACACAGGCTTTCTGTACTTTGTATGTAGACTGTAGTTCCATTCTTTTACTACATCCTGTTCCAGACTTTTTCCCTGAATGATAATTTCAACAATTGAGTCTCTATTTTCATCTTTAATTGCAACTTATCATTTACTCAGAACCCATTTCTCTATGGCCTTTATTTTTCTTCATTGTTATTTAAAATGAATTGAGAAGCCAAGAACTTGATTTCCACTCTTGCCAGAATATTAAAGGGACCTTCTCTACATTACCATTTTTATCATTGCATCTCAAAAAAACCTAACAAAACCAACATGCACCAATCAAGGAACCTTCAACACTGCCATTTCTCAAAGACACAGATCAAGAAAGAGATTAATTTACTTCTTTGATCTCACAAATGGAGATCCATTTCTGAATTGGCCTCACAAACCCAAAATAAAAGATGATTTGGCCTTTACCTTTACTTCTATGGAAGCCTCTCCTAAAAGATCACTAGACAGACCTAACAGCATTAAACAACCAACCAGAGAAAGCAACACACTTTAACTGAAATATAACACAAATAATAATTTGACCTGTCTAGAATACGCAGATTTCAACTCACTTTCTCTTCTAGTGATATCACAAGAGAGAAATCTTAATGAGTAAATGGCTGGATTTAAATATGTAACACCCGGGTTCTCTTGTCAACTTTGCAGCTGACTTGGTGTTGCATCTGAAGCCATATCATTTCTCTATTTCCACTCCCATGCCCTGCTTGTTTTCATTAAGTATTGCAAAGTAAGAATCACCTTTTACTATGAGTCTTTCCAGGGCCCACATCTGTTTCTGTGGCACAGTTAGGGGTTTCGAGGCAAGCTGACAAATCAGAGAACAAGGAAGGGTTTACTGAAACTTGGTTTTTCACACCACCATTTCTACTGAACTATATCCTTGGATTATCTAAAAGGTACTAAGCTTAGAAAGCTAGAGAGACTTTTGTGCATTCACCTCCTTCCCTAACACCCAAAAAGGTTTCTTTCAAGCAGCTTACTGAATCAATTATTACACATACATTCTCAAACTCCGAGCAGTAAACTCTTAGAAAAGTTCGGTTTGCTGTTTCTCTCCCACAAAAATATCAAACTCTTGTTTTGACAATTCAAAATAAAGAACATAGCCACAGATACTTACAGTACCCAGTCAGATGACTGTCTATACAAAAGCCACACACTGAGCACAGAGATAATGTACATGTAACACTATCAGGTTATTTCTTTTAATACCCTTTAAAGCCTCAACTACAGCTTTACTTACAAAAAGTTCTAACAGTTTTCCACGAGAAGTCAAAAGAATACAAAAAACTTGTTTTTTGTAAACCAAAAGGTTCCGTTTTCAATATAATTGTGTCTATATGTTAAGGTAATAATGATGCTTATACCTTTAACCTATCAGCCATATAATAATCAACCAATTAGTTACCATCAAGCAGATATCTTAGATTTGTCTTGAAAGTATTTTGCAACATGAATGGGGAAAAAGGGAAAAACACAAGAATATGCTAAAAACAAAGGTATTGCTTAAATACTTGAAATGACACATAGCTGTAACTGCCACCCTAAACTGTGACTTCAAAGGGCAATGACAAATGTTTTATTTTTATGATATAGCATTCCCTGAAAAAAGGAACCATAAGAAGGATCCAAATCAAACTATATTGTACAGGATGAATATACACACTGCGACAAACATACACACTGGAACTGAGGACCACAGTAGGATCAGGATAAACATAGCAGGTACAGGTTGCCACAAGGCCATCAGTTACCTTCATTCCCTGAAACAAGTGGTCCCTACATTTACCATCAAGATTTCAGCTGGGAGATGGTAAAACTGAGGAAGGAATTAAGCCCAAGAAAACCCAAAGCTGACCATATGAAAAACATGGGTTTTTTTCATTTCTCAACTGAAATTTCAGAGATCCTTCTCAGAAAACTGTACCTTAGCACAGCTTGCTTTAAGAAAGGATACGATGAAATCACAACTCCATGTGAGCAGTGCTGCAACTGTAGCCTTTCCTTGCATCTAGTTTAGCAATAAATATTCAGCACTGCACAGTGACTTCTTACTTGTGTATTCCTGCAATAAACGTTCACTGCAACGTGAATGACATGCTAAACATACCACAAACAGTAAAACGATAGCTATTAAAACCAAAAATACAAAATGGACTGGAAAAGCATTTTGACAAAGAGGAAACATTAAACCAGGTCTTTGTAGCATTTGCTAAATACAGAGGCTCTTCATATTTCAGGACATTTGTATTTGTAATTGTCCGTTCATCTGAAGAGCAGTGGGCATGAATGCACATCAGGCAGCAGATGAGTCAGATGTTCTGAAGAGGTCCAATCAAGGACACCCCACAACACAAGAACACTGCATCCAGAATGTTTTGCACAACTGACTTCTGCTACACCCTGAAGTTTCTTTTCAGTGCCTTACCCTATTCCATGCTGGTTACGCACCAAGGCACTGAGAAGAAAATAATAAATAGACCTGCAGCTGCATAATTCAAAAAGTACACATGAGACTCTGGGAACCTGATGCCCACGCACTGTTTAAAGCTGCCAGGACCCAAATGAGTAAAAAAATTATCTAAAACTAGACACCAGGCTTTTCTATTGTTTCAGTTGAAAGAAAAAGAGAGCTCATATTTCTCAAGGTCAGTGTTTCCAAATGAGTTCTTCAGATGAAGTCAAAGTCACAATGAAATGGGTCACTCACGGCACTTCAAAATTCAGGTTTTGGAGTGGTAGACAGACACAGATATCATATCAATTTCAGCACAGATATAATATCTATTTCAGCACAGAGAAAGGAGAATCCGAAGTCTTTGGTGGAGAAGCAAGTAAGTCATCGGTATGGAGACAAGGAGCAGCACAGGAGGTTAAATCTACTGCATTGTCCTTGAGGTAAACTAGTGTGCCTTTTATAGTGTCCTCTAATCCTTAGATTAGTTTCTCCATTTTGGTTTTAGTAATATTAACTGAAGGGCAGAGGTAATCAGCAGACCACAACTCTGCCAAAAAGTTCAGTTAAATCATTTAAAGTTATTTATAAAAATAGGCCATGCATAAAAATTGTTAGTTGTAATCCTGAACTGTTAAAATGGCTTTCTGCATTAAACATGCAAATTGAATTACTAATCCAAGGTAAATATGGGAAAGAGCTCTTACTTCCTGTATTCCTTTTAATTCAGCTCTCAAATCAAAGCTCATCTCCATATGAAAACAAATGTAAAAAGGGATAGCTTGTAAGTAAACAAGAAACATCTCACACTCTACATAGCCTACATACTGCAATTTAATGCATTTTTAAGTATAAATTTTAGCTCCGGCATTAAGTTTGTAATTTGGAAGTGAAGCAATTTAGGCTCTTATCATCTGCTTTTTCCTTTTCTCATCAACACAGCTCCTCTTAGGGTACAAATGATGCTAGCTCTTGATCACACTCTTCTTAAATCATCTTCATGCTGTTAGCTCTGTAAAGAATGATGTGTGCTCCAGAACACCGCCATAGCTAATCACTCAAACCAGGTCTCTCATAAGCCTATAAAGAGGAATAGCGCTGAGGGCAGCAGAATGAAGATGAGATTGGTTGACTTCCTTTTCAAGGAAGATATCTGAATGTATCCCTTAGCCTTCACAGATCACTCGGCCTGCCAAGTGTAAGTTCCTCTGTGCAAAACCTACAACTGTCTTGGCTTTGTATTGTATGAGAAACAACAAAAACACATACTTGAAGCACTGCCCAAACCACAGATGAAAGCCACCATGAAACAGATTCAACAATGGTGTTCTCTAAAAGATACCTAATGACAAAAGCAGGGATAGACATCTCAAAGTAAGAAAGTTGTGTGAGACTCAAGTGGAGTCACCACTGACTAAACAGATTATTCATTAGTGCAGCATCCTGCACTCTGAAGCTTTGCTTCGCATCTGTGAGTCCACACATCCCACTGATGGGAAAGGGCAGAGGCTGACTCTTCTATCCAAAGCCTCACCACAAAAGACTACCAGGAAGCAGAGATGCAGCTGAAGCCTGCTGACTGGCTTGCTGAAGCTGACCACTAGCTACCCCATAGGGAGATGCATACCTTCTGACTGGTTATCTGCCCAGATGGGACCTGCACATCACCTGCCAACAGGACACTTGCAATATGATGCCTCTCAGGCAATAAAATGCCAAGAAAATGGCTTGCAGGTAGTACAGGTTGCATGTTGTGTCAGACTACAGCAAACAACTTGAGTAGCTTCCTTCCTGATCATCTTTATACTTGAGGATAAATCATTTTGTATCTAGTTAGCCATTTGAAATGAAAACTTGAAATACCACTCAAGGATGTTATAAGGTAGAGAAATATTCATTCTATGCTTATATAGCCTGGTGCTGAGATGTGGCATTGTTTATCAGCTAGGAAAAGGCCATAGGCTAAACTGTCACAGAGGACTACAGACAAAAGTATTGCTGCAACTGGGCAGGGTCCCACCTCATCTGTTAGGCTGTATGGCAGGTACAACTGCCTCCTGCACATACCAGTATCTGAGAGACCCTGGCATCTCCATCTAATGGTAACTCTGGCTCCAACAAGGAAAAAGTCAGTTTCTTAAAAGCCTTTTAAGAAATTTTAAATAACTGAAACATTCTGAGCTTACAGGAAAAGCAGTGAGGGCTCATGCTGCTGCATCTGAAAAGGTTCTATTAGGAAGTTGATTATTTTAATGCACACACACCGGGGGGGGGGAGGGAATAAACAAAAACAAAAACCACACAACCAAAAAAATGGGAAAAAATGGTGATTTTCTTTTTTACCTGAGATGCTCCATTTAGGCAAGGCACTGAAACAGGGATGTTACACAACTGCTTCAAGCGTTGTTCAGATGCTGTGCAAGCCTCCTGCCCATCAGGAACCACTGTGTGCCTTCCAAGCTGTCCATAGTCTCCTCTGCCCCAGGTGAACACCTTACCAGTTTCTAAATACAAAACACATTTCAAGAGTACTTATTCAGTAGGTTCCTGGAAAATGTGGATATCAGTTCAAAACAAGAACAACACTTCTTGATGCTCCTTATCAAGCTTCAAAAACCTAGTGAAAAACATGCTTCTGGGAACAGAAGAAAAAGAAAGTAAAGACATATTATGGTCTATCTCTACTCAAACTTCATTAACTTGTTTTCTAGCAGAACATCTGTAGGGTGACCAGGGCTATAAATGAAACCATGTCAGTAAAGCTGCATAAACTAGACATTCTGTACACAATATATACACTTTGGTTATATAAAGGACATAGCTTAACAGAAGCACAGACAAAACAGCTTAATCTGAATAATAAAACATTCTTCTCTATTCCCAGTCTTTGCCATAGAAATATTCATCTCATGTCCTTTATTTAACATACAGGTTATGTTTTCCTGAGAAAAGTTACTTCTGTTACAACTGTTAGCAGAGTAACAGCCCCCAGGAGAGCAGTATATGGATCACCCTTCTCTCCATATATTATACCAGGTTCACTGCTGAAGGGTGCTGATACCCAAAAATTCATTCTCCAGATAACATCCATAAAGCAATGCTTTTTACCTTTGGTTTCCAACACTAAGAAATAAATGAATAAATAAAATTATACTGACAGCTTTATATTCTTAATAAAGTAACTAGATCTCTGCAGGTAAGTAATGAAAAGCTGCCCCTTTTGGACTTCCAGTTAAAAGAGTTATATATACACAGCACAAACAGTACGTTCTCAACTCAGTTTTAACTAGAAGTAGCAACCCACATTCCAGCCCAGATGGAAACTTACAACGACCTCTAGTTATGAACACATTTCAGCCAAGCCTCAAACTTCTGTCCAGAACTGAATTCAAGTCATCAAGTCATAATCCAAATGATGTGAATTTGAGGAAAATACCATCAAGCAAGTCAGCCTAAACACAAATACTTCTCCCCTTGTCAGTCAGTACAGAAAGATCCCACAGAAAGGTTTGGAGCCAGGGGTACCAGTCATGCCACCCGAAGATGACAAGACATGCCATAACACAAACCTCTGGAAACCTGAATACCTCCCTTTTCCTTTGGGCACTGTTAAACTGTCTTGAAGGCAACACAGGTGGGCACAGCTGGTTTGTGGAATTTAAGCTGGTAATGTATCTTGTAAATAAACTAGAAACTTACTACATTTAAATACCCAAGAAGTATATACATTTTCCTTGAAAATCTTCTAGAAGTGGTAGCTTTTGCTCTCGTCAGTACAAGTTTTTCAGATGCATCCTCTCAGTTCACTTGATAATGCTTTTCCCAAAACAATTAAGTGATAAAATTAGTTGTCCTTTTCTCTCAAGGGCACAAAGATTTTCTTCCTCTGAGCTTCCTAGCGGTTCAGGGAAAAGTTGAAGCCAGTTATAGACTACTTTTGATACAAATGAGGTCTTTCAACTCAGGAGCTTCACTTTGTTAGATTAAAACATTAAAGCAAGTTTCATTACGAGAACTACCAATATAACTTACAGGGATTAGGAAAACAGTTTGCAGTTTAAAAAACGTAAGTGTGATGGTGGTAGTATATTTACTTTGCAATTTGTATAGATCTCTCTTAAAAACATCTGCAGCTGCAAAAACGCTCCAAGATGACTCTGACATCAGTAAGTTTCATAGCAAATTGAAATGGAGATTAAGCTTCAGGCATCAGACCAGGTTACTGCACCTAGCCAGAACCCTATCAGTGGGCTGGAAAATAACAGCCTGGCTGCTTTATTTTGTATCAACTACAGGAACTGAAGCTGCACTTTATGAAATTCAAAGCCAGACAGAATTCCTGTAACATCTAGTTAGAACATTAACACACCACCGGCTCTCAAGCCCTACCCCAACATTGCTATATTGATCCCATGGACCATAGTTTATCTAAAGCATTTTAATTCTCAGAAGCCAAAAGCATCAAGTGCCACACACAAAACCACCAGCAACCTGTAGGGCCTCTGGAAAGACAAGCAATGTATATGATAATATGGATCAAGATCCCCATATGCAGTCTTATAGCACTATCTTGTACCCAGGGGCAGTAGAAGTTCCTCTCTCAAGTCTGGCTTTTGGGGAAAAAAATTCTTCCTCAAGCAAATCTCATGCTTTGTCTGGACCCAGACATGAACAAGATCAGTCACTCCTATAACAAAAATGATCCTTTGCATTATGACATAAGGGTACTGCTCCACCTTGTCTCAAATCTTGTCTGCTGCTGGTGTCTGGACTCTCATGAAGGCAGTCTAAAATCCTGACACACACCTGACTAGTTACTCACTAAGAGTTTTCCCCAACCCTGCCAGTGATCAGCAGAAACCAGGGCGCAGCTGACATGATCACCATCTTGATCACAAGCTGTCAGAGGAAGTTCCATGCAAATGAAGCAATTCCATTCCCTTCTGCCAAGGGCATGTGAAAAGTGGGATAGAAGTGCAGAGGTCTACAGCCTCTCTTCCCCAGCTGCAAGATGACAGCAAAACACCACACCCACCTTCTGAGAAGCCAATCTAAACCTCATACATAATTTCCTCTTAGGAATTAAGGGCTCATGAGTCCATTTGCAACAAGATTAATTTGTGTTAACTACTGCTTAATGTATCTTTATCAATGACTGCAAAAGTCCCTCTAGTACTAGTACCTTTTCCATGTGTCAGGGGGTGTATGAGTTTAATCCTTTTTTCTTCTACACTGCAGATATTGGTCTTGGGGTTCACTCTGCAATTCTGTTACTGGAGCAATTTTTGAGGCCCTACATTGAAATTTCAACAGTAACACCAAGTTGAAATCGCAGTTAATAGAACTGGGAACAGCATAACCCCAGTGCCTTACAAATGCTTTGAAGTACGCTCATCTCTCGGTGCACATTACTTCAGTAAATTCAGTGAAACTGAAGAATACAAACATATATGAAGGATTTAAACCAGCCAGTAATAATGCTCAGTGACAACAAAACACCTCCCATCCACATATTCAGTTTTCTTTCACTGGACAAGCAGGCAGACTTATTTATACACAAAAAAACAAACAGAACATAACCTGTAGGTGAACATAAACTGTTACTGTTTACAAACAGAAATAACTGTAATTCAGTTTTTCCTTTTTGCCACTGTAAGGGAAATGTGGTTATTGGTGGGCAAACATGGAGAACATCTGTTTAAAAAATTAAAGCTAGAAAAGTTTGGTCTTGGTTGTAAGAACAACTTGAATGCCCAAGGATTAGGTAAGCAACCAGCTGCTTCTCAGTGCTTCTAATCAGCTGACATTCATTCTCCAGACTGCTTGGAGAGCATTCCCTTTCCCATGGTCGTGCTAATGGTCAATCACTCCTATATCTAAGCCATACACATCTGCCTAGGGATCCTTTTAAAAAGAAAATAAATGTCCTCTCTGTGAGAAAGCCTAAAAGAGGCTGACTTTGAAGTGTCTTCTCTATGAAATACTGATTAGATTTTCAGGGGAAAAAAAAAAAAAAAAAAAAAAAACAAAACACCAAAACACAAAAATCAGTCTCAAGTAGAAATTTAAGGCTGAGGCAAACACCAATGCATGGAAAATTCCGCCAAAAAAGGTTAATGTCTTGTCAAAATCTTAAGCAACAGAAAGCGCCAAGTTACAACTGAAAGTGTTAAGCAATTGTAATGAGAGGTGTTGCTACTGTGCTGCTTATAATATAGATGGCATTTTAAAATGTTCTAAGAATATCTGGAAAAATACATTAGTCATACAGAGTAAGGAGGTTGCAGGATGAATTACTTAAGAATGAGGAGTGATATAACAGAAGTGTTGGTCTGGTATTAGAATAGAACAGATTTTAACTAGACATCAAGAAAACACAGTGATGAGTCAACTGGACAGAGTACATCAACCATGGAAGTGACTGAGGCATCAGAAAATGAGATATTTCATACCAGATTCTATACAGTAAAAGGACACAAAAGGCAGCTGGAAAGAAAGAAGCATACAACATTGGAAAGCTTTTCCAGTTCTTCTAAGGTACTAATAGTAGTACTTCCTAAGACCTTGATCTTGCCATGTTCTGAGCACAAAAGCTCCAATTCCAGAAGGCACTTCTACTCCTCAACTGTGAGCATCTACATTGTGCCAGGTAACTTCATTGCAACTGTTGGGGTTTTCCTTCAGCACACAAATGCTACCTCAAATAGAGGACAGAGGGTTCAGTACTATTTGGAACTAAGGAGTAATAGATATTATTAATTCATCCTGTGTCATTCCAGTGCACAACCTGAATGAAACATACAGTATAGGAGTTCCGAGAGCTAGAAAGATAGGACAGAGGTCACATATTTAAGGAAAGCTTCCCAACAACTCCTGAAGTAAATTATACAGACAGCAGTATGCTACATCATTTGAGATTCTACATGGTCATACAGACCTAGTTTCATCCTGCACTTTGAACTGGAAACACAGCAGTCTGCATCAGTATACATATAGCAGCAAATGTCTGAAACACATCCTCACATCTCTCTCAGAATACGGATGAATGTATGTACATTCAGAAAGGCTCCTCTACATTTTCTTCACATCATCCTGTCCTTATATGATCACAAAGCTTAGACAACCTTCAGAGTACTGCAAATCCCATCACATTGCATAAAAATACTTCTACCTGCTTACTGCCTGACACTGTAGCTCATACAATGCTGCTTTATGATGCTGCTGAGACTGTAGAACATGACATTTTTCCCTTTTAGCACTTTCTTAATTAACTTGCTCAGCTGCATAAGTATTTGGAGAGAATTAGCAATAAAATCAGCATTTTAGTTTTAAAACTCAGTAAAACAGTATAGACAAATAGAAACATTAAAATTTACTTGTTTTCACTACATTCAGATTGTGATAAACACATAAAAGTATTGGCTTTCGCAAATCATAGGTGCTGCTATGTGGATACAACTGTATGAGTTCACAGTAACAGAAACAAAGCTCCCTAAAGACACAAGATTAGACAGTAAGTTGAAAACGGCCAGAACTCTTGAGCAAAATGGAATCACATAGCAAAAGAATTTGTAAAGGTAAAAGAAAAAAGGTGTGTGGGGGAGCTTGATATGAGAAGAGCTAGTGCCTGGAAAACATAGGGTTAAAGTACTTTTAGCTTAACTTAGGTACAATGTTTGTGTTGTAAGTCTGTGAAATTTCCTGGCCCCACTAAACATGAATGAATTATTTCACATCATTCTTCTAAAGTACTTGTAGCTTAACTTAGATCAAAGATAAAGAAGGTTTGTGTTGTAAGTCTGTGGCGAGATAACAGGATTTAGTGGCCCCACTAAACATGAATTAATTATTTCACACCATCCTTCTACTTAGTTGGTTTAGAGACAATGCCTCCCAAACATCTGCCAGCTCTGGATACTCCTTGTCTGCCCATCCAGCAAAAAATTTTGCAGGAAGGTCACACTGCTCTAAATCTTTGCCAGCTATCAGAAAAATTACAGATATGGCTGCTTTCAGCTAGTTTTTGTGATTACTGGGGCATCCAACTGTGCCAAAGGTGAAAAGTACACCATGAGGAAGACTGCTTATTTCATCTTGAAGACCCCTGCCTGCATGAGGAAGCCTGCTTACTTCATCCTCAAGACCTCTGCCCACAAGCACCAGAGAGCAGTGTACAGACGCCAAGAGGAGAAACCTTATTATCAGAAGTCTCTGGAGTTAGTTGTAATATTCCCCACCTATACACAGGAATTATGAATATGTATATGACTAATGCAATAGTGACAGTATATAAACCCATAACAAACACTAATCAGTGCTCCTCTGGCTACGGTCACGCGCCCAGCGCTGTTGCTTTTGCTTTATTGACTTTGTCCCTCAAGAAAACCCTGTTATCTCGATTAGTGAAGTTAGTTCGTATTTCACAAGATTAATCTTTATATCAATTTTCCTGCTTTAAGATAATATCACAAGTGCACTAATTCTATCTCCTTGAAGTCTTTATTTGATATCCAGGCAAGCTTTGAACTATCCTTTCATAAAAACTAGATGAAAGAGTTCATCTAGGCTATCCCAATTCATGGTTGCATTAACAATTGCTTCCAAATGAAGTCTAGATATTCATACTGAAATCTTAATCTCATTCCAATTTGAAATAGGGAGTTCCAAATAAAATTCTCAATGTTCCCTTTGACATGACAATTCACAGGAGCGGGTATAAAAATCGGCATTTAGAGTCTGCTCGTGCCTCCTCCCTACCCCACACAGGGCAAGCCAACACTTCTCTCACAACTACAGATCTCTGCTGCCTTTCAGGACAGCCACTTAAGTTCTTGAACAATTCTAAAGAACTTCCTCATCTACCTAGAAACAGCCTTTGTGCAGGGCAACCTTACAGAAAAATAGACATCCATGCCCAAATCCTTCTTGGCTGAAGACAGCTTGAACTCAGCAGCTGGAAACCAGGCATCACTTCCACACCTACAGTCTGAACACCTGTGCATGGTTTCATCACCAAGCAGGATTATCTCCTCTGACAAAGGTTGAAAAGGCTCCTTCATCCTCTTTCACAAGAGTTCAGTGTACCAGCGCTGCCCACATCTCAACACATCTTTCTGTGACCTCCTGACAGACTTCTGCAGCTTTATACAATAGGGCATGCTCCTGAATTTTTTTCTACAGTCATTTATAATAACTATTAAGAATGCATCACTAAAATACAAATCTGTGCATAGCAGTGAGGTCATGCCTGAAGAGGAGCATTCAGACAAAACAGCAGAAGCATTTCAGGGGTGCCAGCAACAGAAAACTAGAGATCATTTCAGTTGCCTTTTTGTCTTCTGCAGTATAGAGAATAACCCATAAACCATCTACTCAACATGCTGCAATTCACAAGGGCTTCCAAGCACCCTGAACATCAGTTTCAAACTACAACAAAAGGCCAAATCATAAGGGCATCACCAGTCCTCCTGCAATAGCTATGGGTTTGTCAGTTAAAATTCCTACACTCTTCAAACAAGCCAAAATTTTCTGCCTTTCTGAGCTGCATCTGATGTCCCCGAATCTGTTGTCCAATTTAACGACAAACATGTGGGCAAGACAAGCCAACAAGACACCTAAGGGATTTCACACTACTAGAATCAGTGGTTCATCTATAAGCCAAGAACTGGCTTTTTACTGTGACCAGCCCCCATTGCAAAAAAATAAAATTAAAAAAAAAAAAAAAAAAGGAAATTTTAGATATCAACCTAGAAGACAAGAAAGACAAGAAGGCATCAAGAAAGCAAACTCATCCAACCAGGAGGAACTCTGTTGCACAACAGTAATGTAAACAGATACAGCACAAGGGAATATCACACAATCTCCTTTCACACACTTCTGGAGCTATCAAAACATTGAACATCCAATGACTCATATGATAATGCAATGTTATGGAAAATACTCAGCTAAGCAGGTAAAGCTATGAGGATGTGGGAGACTCTCCAAGAAGAGACAATGGGACTGACAGCTTTTCAGTAGACTGAAGTGTTCAAAGCACAGGCTGAGAATTTCTTAGGGAAAAGCTTACACTGAGTCAGCTACAGAAACTTTGGACCCAAATACCTGTTCTCACCCCTAGGCCACCAGCTTCCATTATGCTTGAGCTGTATGTGATAGGGGAGGTAAACCAAGCCAAGGAACTGATGTGGCTGAAAACCAGCCTTGGGAAATAGGAGCTTGGCAACAGTAAATACTGTTGTATTTACTGTAGGCAGTGCTGTATTAAGTCAATTTAATATTCTGTATGATAGGCCAGCAATAACTTACAGTTTCACATGACATTCTAAGTTTATCATGCACTTTACCAACAGATCCGTCTTTATCAGGGCCATTGACAACATTAAACATCTACAGAGCTTTGACTTTCATTCATTAAAGAAACTGGTACACTTTTTCTTTTTTGCTTCCGTAGTTACACCAAGTTATGTCTAAAGATAGGTAACATTCAGTTATTATTCACATAACATTCAGGATTATTCATATATTTAATAGCATGCTTCACTGCTCTGAAAGACTGGACAAAAATAACTTTTGAGTATGGCAAATTCCAAGACTCTCCAGATGCCTTAGAAGTCATCCCTCTGTGTTTGGGTTTTAGATGGAATAATGGAATAAAGGCTGGTTTTCTTTAGAGGAGAGACTGGAAACATGAAGTACCTTACAAAGCTCTGAATGAACTTAAAGAAAAATTAAAATTTAAAGAAGTTAAATCCTTGTGAAGTTGCGTTCATACTGCTGATATCAGTTGATCTTAGCTAAAAATAGAAAATGTGGGGAGTGGAGGTCACGAAGCCCATGCAACCATGAAACAAAGCCAGGGAAGGGAGGTAGGAGCAAGGGTAAATGTTAAAGCACCTATCATACTTTGCATTAATCCTGCAAGATGAGAAAATTCCCTTCTCATTTTTCTTCACTCATGATTAGAGAGTCATGACTGCCTCACCAGCTGTGCCTCTGGCTCATTTTAAATTCAAACTACGATACATATCTCACTTTAAGACTTTTAATAGCAATGCCTTAAAATGCAGATTGCTGACTAAATTTAGTTACATGATTAAAAACAAATCTAACTCATCTCTACCCGGCAAGCAGAGTTGCTGCATTCAAGGTTCAATAGAGGAGTTAACTCTTCATCTAAAAACAAAGTCAAAACAGAAAGAAGAAAGAAAGAAAATCAGAGTACAATTTAGTGATGTTTCTAAAAAAGCAGGATGCATAAAACATTAACCAGTTATGGAAAACTATCTGCAAATGCATCATAGTATACCATAGGGTTTTTGTTCTGTACTTCTGCAAATATATTCTGCACTATGCTACTACAGCAGTATGAGTCATACACTTTTACTGACATTCTATATTTATATCTCCATGTCCTTCTGCACTGTTACATGCTGTCTTCCATATAGGCCTCCCTGACCTGGAATTTCCTTCCTTCCGCAGTTGAGCATCTCTTCCTCTAACATTTCCCAGAAAACTGAGGACATATTTCTAAGGACTTACCCAATTCTTTCTGAATACCATTTTGGAAAAGCAACACCCCTGAACTATTATGATAGAAAAGCGTACGCTTTTATTTGCTCACATTTTCTTGTGTCCTGTCTCCTACTTTTTATAAACAGACTGCTCAGACATTTATCCCCTTTGAGATAAGGTCTAGGTCTTTTTTCATTAGACTTAACACAGTACAGTGCTACAGTAAGTCTTATTCAGAGATCACAAATTACAGTAGATACACACCTTTTTTTTTCTATTATTTTATGAAAAGCATTACCTACAATACCAATCTTGCAAACATTTGTGAATCTGCCTAACCTGGAGAATGCAAATGATCTTGCTACTCTCAATAGCCAATTGCCATCTGAGCCCATCTAAGAAGGAAGAGGCATCTGTCTACAAAGGAGAAAGTGAAGGTAATTAAGTTCCCAGTGCAAATATTTCTCTTATCAAAAGACTCAAGGGCATGCTGTGGAAAGACAGACACAGAAGCATCACTAAAAATGCTCTGGAATGGCAGTCTGAAGAATGGGGCTTTTTTGCTGTTGTCAACAAAGATGCATCCCAAGAACAAATATTCAGAGACCATTTGCACAGAGATTTCACAGATAACAAGCCTCAGACATACATGATTCCAAGAGTAAGAGTCACAATACCTACAAAGGAACAGGAAGTACTGTGGAAAAAAAGAGTTTTAGGTGGCCAATCCTGGGACTTGCCAAGTGGCTTCAACTTTCTCACCAGCTCCAGAAGCAGCTGAGTTCTATCTCCAATCAAGTTCAACCCTGGTGTTCTTAAGAAATAAAGTACAAAGAATAACACAGCATCACAAAACCAACCACAGCATCTCCAGAGCCTTCCAGGAGATCACCCTGTTTGTTCAGAATCAGAACCATTAGAACAGTAACCACAAACGACTAAGACACAATGGGCTCTTCACCTCAAGTAATTAGCAGTTGTATTTCCAGCATTCTCATCAACATAGTAACGAACACCCTAAAAAGAGAATGGGAAGAAAAATTCATGCCCTTTGAAGTCGAGAGATTAATAATAAGCAATAAGGTAATGTATTCCCATTCTTCCCTACCCCTAAGAAAAACTGAGTTGAGGTGAAAAAGGGGAACACACAAGATTCCACCACGAACTATGTAAGGGCAAGATGCTTGACATCAAGGAGACTGCAGAGAGAGACAGAGAGAGGAGACAAAGGTGTAAATAGCTGCATAATGGTGAAAATATCTAAATGCCATTAATGCTCTGAAAAAAATCCATCATCTACAACAGTATGCTATCCAGCTATCCATTTGACTCCTGCCTTCTTGTTCCAGCTTAGACCTTTAACTCATTAGAATTCACATACTAAGAGACTGACTGTGAGATGCTATCAGACTTCAGAGCTACAGGACAGCTGCATGAGGCAAAAATCTAAATCTGGAAGTCTAAAAATTTAGAAATATTTTAGAAATCTTACTACCTTTGTAAATATAGTGAAAGTAATGCAGGTCTCCCCTGTAAAGAAACCCGCAACTCCTAGTCAAGAAGGAATTCTAGTGAGATTTACTTCCAATGTTTACCAAACGAAGCAATAGCTGCCTACAACTATCTCTGTATAGCTACCTCATTTGTATTTACTTAGCATGCCAGCACATCTATGCTTAAGGATTACCTGAGTATGTTCATAAACAGGGTTATAATGTAAGTATTGATGCGCCATGCTGCCTGTTAATTAGAAGAGTTTAGGTTCCAGAGAGAGGGGAGAAATAAGAAGAGAACTTTCCTACTTAAGAATAAGGAGGGACTAGCAATGAGAATGAGAACAAAAAGCTCCTGGCTTTTCATGGCCGCCTTTGCCCTGACATTAAAACCAATGTTGATTGAAAGCAGCAGTAACCCTCCCATTCATGCTTCACAAAATACAATGAGACAGGACAGCTTGTAAAGATAATGAGTTTTCTCCTGCTGTAAAGCAGGTGGCCAGGTAAGGAAGAGTCATTTTTTTGCTCTGAGGTGAAAAGCTTAAAAATCAGACACTCAGAAAACATTCTTACATATCAAATTTGTACCTACAGAGGATCAGTTCACTGCAAGGATTTGAATCCCAAGGGCATGGTGTGACCTGATTTTGATGAAAGCTGCTCCAACACAGCTCTGGTGAATTAGAGAAACTTTAAATAACTACCCTAGATTTTTAAATCAGAGACATCAGCAGTTTGCTGCATTTCAGCTCTTGGCTTCTGCATGTGTGCATGCCCAGGGTGGTTTGGGTTTGTTTGGTAAAGTTTTTTTTTAATCTCCAGCAAAGAGAGCAAGCAAGAGGCGACAAGCACAAAAGGATTTAACAACCTCCTTTGTACTATTCTTCAAACCAGATGAATTTATAGTAATCCACACTTCCAGCCTTACATTGACCTCACAGCCTGACCTCTTCTTCTGGCAGTTGTATGTCCATTTACTTTTAAATGAACTACCCTGGCTCTAGTTGGCTGTTTCACTAACAGACACATTGCACAGAAAAATTCCAACAGAACAACCATCAGCTGTTACAAGGTCCAAACCTCAAGATCATAGAATCACAGAATAGTTAGGGTTGAAAAGGATCTGAAGATCATCTAGTTCCAATCCCCCTGCCATGAGCAGGGACACCTCACACTAAACCATATCACCCAAGGCTCTGTCCAACCTGGCCTTGAACACCAACAGGGATGGAGCATTCACAACTTCCCTGGGCAATCCATTCCAGTGCCTCACCACCCTCACAGTAAAGAATTTCTTCCTCAT